>JBCJKH010038134.1:0-13881 GCA_039877255.1 Loriculus beryllinus | reverse complement strand
GATAGCGTTAATTTTCTGTGAAAATAGTTTGTACAAGGCTATGTTTGGACTTGAGACCAAGACAGCATTGATAACACGGGGATGTTTTTGTTACTGCTGAGCAGTGCTTACACAGAGTCAAGGCCTTTTCTGCTCTTCACGCCACCCCAGCCCACCAGCAAATTGGCTGGGAATGCAAAAGAACCTAGTAGGGGCCATAGCAGGTACATATCTTCCTAAGTCACTGTTGCTCATTATGGAGCCCTGCTTTCCTGGAGATGGCTGAATGCCTGGCTGATGATGAGTGGTAGTGGATGAATTCTTTATTTTGCTTTGCCTGTGCATGTGGCTTTTGCTTAAACTATCTTTTTCACAGCCTGTGAGTTTTCTCACTTTTACCCTTCCTATTCTTTCCGCCATCCCATTGGTGGGGAGTAAGTGGCTGTAGCTGTAAGTAGGGGCTGAGCTGCCTCCCAGGGTTAAAATACAACACATATTAAGATATAGATATAGCATGACTTATCTATGTAACAAGAGTAATATTCAGCAATATTCATCTCTTTTTCTGCTTTACATGGTTTAGACCAATAGGGTAAACCAAACAGGAAACTCATGGCGAAGTAAAGAATCTGTCATTAGATGCCTGTGTAATAAGTATATTTGCCTAAAAAATTAGGAAAATCTATGAAGACTAACACCAGTAATATGTTTGCACAAAAGATGGAGACCAGTAGTCAGTATAAAAGATCTTTCTTCAATGTACCACCCTATTTCAGAAACATTAAAAGCAGTGAGGAAATCTGCTTACAGTGTTGGAAAATTGCTGAACGAAAGAGATACTCATTAAAAAAAAAAACAAAAAATATATTAAAATATATTAAATCCCATTGACAAAGGAGGATGAGGAAATATTCAACAACTGGCAAAAGTATAAAAACAAGTTCAAATGAGAACCATAAATCCCACAATGATCTAGTGGAAAAAAAAAAAAATAAAGGACAAGACCACAAGCTGGTTAAATACTGATTCAACTCACAGGCTATCAGTTGGCACTGTATGATGCATGAAATCCCAAAGATTGCCAAAATCCAGACCAGCATAACATTTAAACTATAAAGGGGCCTTTCTGAACCATTCAAGAGTTTTCCTTATTTTTTAAATTACAGGTTGGCCTCTTAGACATGCTTTGGCCAACCTCTCGAGAAAAGGAATTTAAGCCTTTTTTTTCATTTGGAATCATCATTTGCTTGAAGTTCATACTTCTCTTTCCAAGGCCTTAGCAGGGGCTGTATCGTAAATGCATGACAGCAGCATAGAGCAGAAAGGTCGTGTATCCTGTTACCTTCCAGATATTTTGAGACATGCTGTCTATGCAAAAGAAGTGTGAATCTGAATTGACTTTCATGTTTAATTAAGTATGCAGCTGCTTTGCATTGCTGAAGCAAAAATAAGAGAGTCTGGGCTGGGAGAGGAAATTTGAATGACTTTGACTAAAACTTAAATATACTGGTTAAACTTGAAGGAAGCTTGTTAATTGTGTTAAACATCAGATGAATACAGACACCATTTTTTCCCCCTCTAATGGATGAGTAGAACTATTCTCAAAGACTAGAAAATGTCATTCAAGAGACTGAGGTTTTCTTATCATGCTTATGTTCTAAATATCTCTCAATTATGTCAAGAAGTAGAAGGATCAAAATGCTGAAATCTGGCAATTTGTGTGGTATTTGTGGCCTCATCATAGCTCAAAATTCTGGAAACAGCAGAAAACAGTTTGTACTCTCAAGATTTCTAGTCAAATTTCTGGACTTCCCAGGCTAGCTAGTTATGTTACAGACAAGCCCAAATTAATCCTCAGTTCTGGACATCTGCAAACCACAGATCAAAATCAGAATCCATGATCTGAAGTTCTGTGCTTTTGTAGTTTGGATTATCTGAATCAAACATCCAAGGCGCCAACGACAGGGGAAAATCAGTCAGAAACCTATGCCATTTTAAAGCTCTTCTTCCAGTTGCTTAGGGTAATAAAGGGATGGCTCCTTCCACAAATCATTTAGGATTTCTGATCCACCCAAAAAGCAGCAAGTAGAAGGAACAATATGGAAATAATAGTGGAATCTGTCCTCATTATTCTGTTACACACTTGCATTTTAGGATAGTGTTGTCTTTAAGTGATGACAAGTACTATCTGTCCCTTCTGTGTCCATACAGAATAGCACAGCTCTGTCCCAGTTTTTTATTTCTTTATTTTTTAAAAAATGGGATTAAATGCTTTAATCTAGAACCTCAAATGTATCTGCTTAAAGTTCAGAACTGGAAAGAAAAGGGTTAACATTTCAAAATGTTGTTTTACTGGAAATGCGGGGGGAAAGGAATGTATATTTTTCAGAAAGTAAAATACAAAATTTTGAGTCAATGCATAAGAAACTTTAGTGTAGATGTTTACATATATGTATATATATATTTACATATTTGGATTATACACTTCTTAAAGTTGAACTCTGGAGATCCAAGCTATCTATGATGTCAGCTGCAGTCTGCAAGCCACTGTCTCCCTCACAGTTTCTAATTTAGGTATCTCGTGTATTCACTGTTACAGTGAATTCATATTAATCCATAAGATACAATCTCACATACAGGCTGTGCTGCTATGGGACAATGAGAAGGTTTAGTTTCAGCAAGCCTTGAACCATCTCAGTGCTAAGCGTTCCTGGGGCTGCAAAGCTGGGACCCTACAAAGTCCCCACAGAAGGTCCTAGACACTGGCAGACAAAACTAAACTGGGAAGAGACCAGTCAGATTTCCAGTGAGAAGCTTTTTGACATCACTATACATCCATTGAGTATGAAAACATAATTCACAGGGAAATGCCTGACCTATTCTGTACAATGCGGCAACACTCAGCTTACAATTACTGAAGTGATTTGAGTACTATGGAATCACTGAATTTTATAAGAATTGCTTTTAAGGACAAATAATAAACCCAACATTTGGCTTCACTGTACCCCTCAAACTTGAATGTTTTCAGCATAACAAGGCTATCCAGTGCAAGAACAGGAATTTATATCCAGTTTCATGTACTGCTCAATGTTTCCTAGAAATAACAAAACAGTTGGGAAATGAGGAAATGTTTGTAAGAAGACAGATACTTTCTTTAAATTGTCACATCATAAAGTCTCTCAAACTGTTACACAAGATACAGAAGCAGCATGCATAAACCTCAGACAACTTTCACAGGCCCTCTGAAGAGGAATGAGAAGCCATTCAAAATGCTACATGTCTTGTACAGGACTTTAGTGATATGCTCTTCAAAGTATTTTGTCAGGTTTGTTCTGCATCTGTATTTTTGTTTTTTCCTTTCCCTTTATTTCTAAAGATATTTACATCAGAGTGGGATCAGATGCCAATGTGAAATCATGCCCATAACCCAACTTGATAAAGAGAAGAATTTGTAAAAATAAAACAGAGGAGTGGACTTAAAGCTGGTATTAACTTCTCTGACTATTTTTACCTGTTGTAGCATTTTATGTCCATAAAGATACACCTGCACATAATTTCCTGAGTGGACAGATTATTCTGCTTTTTATATGACTGGCATATATTTCTTTAGGTGACAAGCTCAGAGTAAGCCAGTTGCATGAGAATTAAACAAATGTTAGTGCGAGGAAAAGCCTTGGTATTGCTGCAGGATAGTGGGATATAGAATAACTACACCGAACGCTATGTTCTAGCATGAGCTGTTTGTGTTATTCCTAGTTAACTTGCCTGCACTTTCTATTGCTCAACTGCTTATCTGTAAAAAAACGGATAATACTGTCTTTTTAGCAACTTTTCTGCTGTTTTTTGAGCAGAAAGCTGTCTTTTTCACAGGTGCTTTCATGCTGTCTCTCACAACTTAGCTGATTAGTGGCTTATATTAAGAAAAGAAAAGAATAAAATGGTTGTATGTCTTTGCTAATTGGACAATAAATTTTCACCTGAAACAAAACTTGTGGTAATATAATGATTTCTTCACACTTCGCGTATTTTTTAACGTACTTCATGGCCAGAACCTAGTTTCTGGAGTGTCAGGCAAAAAGAAACAGCATAAGGCACTTGTCTAGAATTCACAGAGTTCACATCCAGTGAATTCAAAAGAAGGATCTGGACTTAGGTCTCATAAGAGGAAAGTGCTTTTTGCAGAGTCAGTGTCTTTTATCACATATTATGCAACTGTTTCATATCATGTAATTAAATATTCTGTAGATAGGAAACATCCAATTCATCAAGACTAGTTTCAGGAACCTAACTGAGGTTCCCTAATTAATAGCTTAGGTATCCAATATACTCAAAAAAGAGACTTTAGCCTCTTTCAGCCCTTTTTGTTTTTTATTTGGAATAAGAAATTAATCCTGAATCTTTTGCATCATCAAGACACAGTCTAACTATATTTATTTTGTCAGAAATTCACTGGTTTTTACAAATTTTAGAAAAGTTTCATTTGCAATCCAGCAAAAAAGCAAATGTAATGTTAGAATTTCAGATATCCAGAAAGAGTAGAAAAAAAGTCTTCATATTACAAGAAATAAATAAGTAAATCTTAAGGTAAGTGAAATCAGCTGTGTATGACTTTGATGTGATGTTCCTGGATAGCTAGAAAGAATATATAAAGTTAAAGAACTGTCATTACCCAGAATATGATCTTTCTAAAAATACGGCTTCAGCTGCATCCAGAAAGGCTAAAATAAGATTTATATGGTATCATTGGAAATCATCTCTTGCCATAGGATTCTCATACCGTTTTCCAAGTAGAGCAGCATCCTATAAAAATAGTGCAGCGAAGTCATTGTTATGAAGTACAAATACAGAAGGACTTTAATCAAAGGTTGAAATTAAATATAGCCATAATAATTTGTTATACCTACGAGAGATCTACAAATATACGTAAATTACTTACAACTGCTATATTATTTATTCTGCTTTTAGAAAGCCTGAGCCAATGAAACGGTGTAGTAATTTTTAGTTCTCATTTTGAGAACTGAGAATTCGGGGGGAGGTGATTATTCACTTGGGAATTAGGAGAGTTATTTTCTACATGTCAAACACAGTAGACAGCACAGTTATTGTACAGAATTTCATTAACACTGTAGTTCTTGTAGAAGCATATATAGTCATGAAGGGTGACAGATACTTAAACCATTTTGATACTCTAAATGTAGGGCAGAGATGCATTTATGTATATCTGTGTATATTTTGCATACATACATTTTGAAGCAAAATGGCAAGGCTGCCATTCAGAGAGGCCTAGCCAGGTTGGAGGAGTGGGCCAACAGGAGTCTTATGAAATTCAGTGAGGACAAATGCAAAGTCCTGCATCTGGGAAGGAAGAAACTTTGGCAGCAGTACAAGCTGGGGCTGCCTGTCAGGGATGCATCTTGTCAGGGAGCAGTGTGGCCCAGCAGCAACCCCAGAGCCAGTAAGCTGGGGACCCAGCATCAGGCGTGCCCTCACCCATAGGGCACAGTCGCATGGGACTTGTAACGAGGTCCACTGACAGCCTCCAACACAGCAAGTGATGAAACAGGACCAGCGAACAGCCTGGTGCTCCAGCCAGGAGCAAGAAGAGATGGGAGCAAAGACAAGGCTGGAACCAGCACTGCTGGGGTCTGAATACAGAGACTGGCAGCCCCACACTGGACTGAAATGGGGTTTTGACCATATTATTGCTGTTCAACCTTCCTTTACATTAAGTCACCTATTGCCAAAATGCTGGCTTATTAATTTTAAATCAGAAAATGAGACTCACAGCAGGCATCCTTCTCAACTTCTGCATTAATATTTGCTAAGAAATTAAGTCTGTTTACTTATTCCTTTACCCTCAGGTTAGAAGTAGCATCTTGTTAGACCCATCAAGAACAGTAGTTATTTCTCAGACACAAGAAGAATTTGACACTGATTGTGATTCGATTGTCCATACTAATGCAAAACAATGCTATTTCCACATCTGTAAATTTTAGAGAAGTATAACATATAAGACATGCAACAAAATAGATGCACATCAAAAGCATTTTTTGAATTACACTAGTGTACATATTAGCTATAATTACGATAATTAGAAAATAGAAATTAGAGGAAGAAGACTTAAAAGTCACATGAAGGCTTGCTTGTCAACATGTCATTAAAATATTCAGTCAAAAATTGTACTGGAAGACCTGGCATGGATGAAATATGGAATTTTTTTTCAGATGTTTATGTTTCATTATTTACTGTTTACAGTCTCTGAATCTTCTGAAGGCTCCTATACTTGCCTCCGCTGTCTTAAAGACCAGGACACTGTCTTAAAATACATGCTCAACATTTAGATGAATTCTTCTTTTTCTTCTCTTCCAAATATTGTTTCTACAATGTGTTGAAAGTAACCTACTTTTCATGTGTTTTTCAGACACTTAAAGCATTTCAGTCTTTTCACTTGTATTTCTCTCCTTCTAATGTTTGTGTCACAATTACAGTTAAGTTACACTTCCATATTCATTTAAAAAAACATATCTCCATGTAGATTCTTCCCTACTCTGTGATTCTTTGGTGTTGCTTGTAACAATTAATTTTGGTCATTGTTTTGGAATCACTGTTATGTTTCTCCTTGTCTGGTATTTAGGCTATTTGGTTATTACATGGCACATTTTCAAATGTCTGTATACAATCCTGCACACAGTTTCAACGTGCATATACAATGAAGTGAGTTATTTGATTTCTGTAGCATCATTTTTTGTAAAACTGGATAGTATGATAATAACAAAAGCACCTTTCCAAGTTTAAGAAAGATGTTTCCTAACCCTTGAGTTAATAGTTTAGAGGCAAGTTTGACCTGCCTGCACAGTAGTGTTAAAGAAATGCAATAATACGTCAGAATTGAGAAGTCCCCAGAGATGTTTTGCTCATCTTTGCGGGGAAACTGAATATATTTAAGATGGTAACAAAATTCATATTTTCAGGCAAAGACTGACTTAAACAAATACAGAAAAATAATGGAACAAAACAGAACACTGATTGTGAGCCTGTTAACAGGGTGGTTTAGTACATATTAGTTACTATAAGGGCAGTTAGGACATATTTGTGTCTACATCATCTGCTGTACGATGCCTATAGCCCCCCAAAGCAAACCAAGCAAACCTGCTGTTTGACATGAGATTCAATATGGCTATAATGGCTATAACCTACACTTAATAACTGCTGACTGAGGTCTGATATTTCACATTGATGCTGTGATGTATGCTGCCTGGTGTTGAAGGAAAATAATAACTCCTGAGTTCTTTCTTAATGCAGATTCATGACAAGGAATTTTAATTAGCAAACATGCATCACAGTATTATCCTCTAGAAAGCTCAGACTTACTCTAAAGCCTTAGTCCATGATGCATGGCATCAATAATTATTACTCACTAAATATTCTTCCAAGTCCATACCCCATGGATATTTTAAGGCATTCATCAGTCAAAGCATTTAAATTCTTCCTAATGTTCCTAGAAAAGACCCCAAACTGTCCAGCACAGTACACACTGCTCACTCAGCTGTAAAATTATCAGCCTGCCTTGGAATTCATCTCTGTTGCTCCTTGCCATCCGACCTAACACCATTTCCAGCTGGAACAGCTTACTATCACCATGGAAAACCAAGTGTCCGTTCCCTCAACACCAGATGTCAGTCATCCTCTAAAATACATCTAGCCTAGAGGGGAGGTACATTTAATTCCCCAGTGCCCCACAGGACAAACAGCAAAATGCCAAATAGCAGAGCTTTTCCCAGATTCTCAGCCTAAAATCAGGCTCACTGTCCTCATGCAGAAAATAAAAGTAGAACAAGTTCTGCTCCTATCTGCTGTCTGCCTCACACACCATTTCATCCACACTGAAAGCTTCAGCTGAATCCCATTAGGAAGAAAAGAGAACTGGGGCGGGCAGCATTTCTAATTTCTAACATGTCTAATTTCTTTCAGTTTGACAGCAATATGGCTATAATTTTAGCTGAGACATGTCAGGATATTACTGAATATATGCAAATTTACAAAAGACAGCAAAAATGACGTGGCAAATTGCATGCTTTACTTTAAAAATTATAGCAGACTTTTACAGAGGCAATGGAGCCCTTCAGCATGTTACTTTACTTTTTTTAAAAAAAAAATACACTGAAAGGCAAGGATTGCCAGTTTGATTTCCCAATACTTGTGATATTTATTCCATCAAAATGAAACTAATATTGACGCTATTGCACTTTGCTTTCTGTATTAACATTTGTTTGAGTTAATCTGAATATTACACAAAATTTAAATTTCAGCAAATGAACTGAATTAACCTCATTAATGAGAATTTTGCCTATGGCACTCCTTTTATAAATGCTTTTGCCTTTGAGAAACTTGCTGGGAAGACAGCTTGATTGTGATTATAGTGACATTCAACTTGGTACTGCAAATCTCTATTTTATTTTAGATGTTTTCTGATTTGATAGCTAAATTGCTCTGAAAATGTACCATATGAAGCATTAGATTCATAAGTTCTTGAGGACACTGAACTCAGTTTGGTTAATTTACAATGATCAAGGCCTCAAATACTAGTCACTAATGTTTTCTCAAAAGCTTCTTTTCATGTTCATTGTAGGGAATAGTCACCATGGAAAACATTGCCAAAAGTTAGACATTAAATATTTTTGTATAAGCTGACTGTTGTGGTTTCACCTGAAATGGGGTGGGGGGGAAGGAGGTGGAATGAGCAAGAGGCTGCATGGCACTTTGTTGTGGTTGGGATTAAACCCAACTGGCACAAGACCTGTTCTACTTCCCATTTTGATTCACAAGATTCAGTATCTTTAGCTGGATTAGGCCATTCACTTATTCAATATGAGAAGCTATTTTAGGGTTATAATATCACTATCATCTATTTCTATAGACAATCTTATAAGTGAACTTGAATTTTCTTGCTTAGCATTCATTTTTTAACACTGAGAATACATTATCCTGTTACAGATAAATATCGCCTCAGTAAAGAAAGACACTTTCAGAAGAACCCAACTGTTCTAAGTCTTCCTAGTCTTGTTAACAACTTGGTAGAAGAAACAGAGAGAACAACTAAAGCCATACGTGTCATTTTGAGTGACAAATTTATCATTGTGTAATTGTTTATATAACGGTTTGGTTTCCTCTCTGACACTTTACTATAAAATACTGAAGGCTCAGCCAACATTCATATCTATTCTCAACTGCAGGGAATAAATTGCTAGTCATTAATCCCCTTGCTACTATCAGGGTGGCAGCAATATGCATGTAAATTTGTTACCTAAGAAAAAGGAGGCTGAAGTTATACATTAAAATCCACAATATCACATGGCAAAAGACAACTTGTGGCATTAGAAACCAACTGCATAAAATTTTGCTCGTTCAAATTCAATTCAGCTTACTGTTATTTAACAGCTATTATCATCTGACAGCTGTTTGATAGCCAGTGTGTAGCAAGCAGGTAGACTCTAAGTTTCACCATTGACTTCAATGACAGTGGGATAATCTCTAAGTGCTACTATGATTTTAAACAGCAAAACCAAATCATCAATATTTACCTTTTTAGAAGTTCCTGCATAAAAGCCAATAGACTAATTGCCATTTCACTTAAGCTGCCTTTCACTCCTTCAATTTCATCATGATAAAGCTGTGGAACGAATATTTAAGATGTTCCACGCTTGTGCTCTATTAGTAAACTTCCCATCCTTCTGAAGTGTTGCAGGACTGGGTTCTTTAATATCACATTAGAAAACACATCACAACAGACATTTTATAACTTGCAAAGAATCTCAGTCATGTTCCCATAATGGTGATTTAAAACTGATTTCCATGAGAATAGGATTGACCCCATACATAAAACAGTCAGAGGGCAAGAGAACTCTTACCAGGATAGAAAAACATACGGTGTTAATTAAAAAAAAAAAAAAAAAAAGAATACTTTTAGCACAATTCTTATAAAATGAAGTAAATTCCTATAAAATGAAGTAAATTCCTATAAAATGGAGCAACTGGCCTGGATTCTTCGGCAGGACTCAATTTTTTTAGTTCAGCTTGTAATCTCTGCTGGTACTGTTAACATGAAACTGTATCTCACAGGACCAAATGCTTAAAATTCAAACAGCAAAGTTAGCATGCCACAGTGCTGGAGCATGTTGTAAAGCCATCACTTTCTGCCTTACAAGGAAACTGGATACATAGGTATCTAGTCCAGAATGTACTTAGCAGTTTTATGAATATTTCTACACAGTGTTCAAACCATACCCTATATTACACGATTCATTTTAATAAAATTATTTTGAATGCAATTTATTGGGTTACAACAACTTTTTCTCCTTTGGATGACACTATCCTATAACAATCATCAGATGGAATACATAAATAAATTGACTAGCTCTTCGGTAGCTCCGTGTTGGGCCTACATTTTAGACCTGAAGGTTCAAACAACTTACACCAACTTAAAATTTCACTTGGTATCTAAGTTGAGTGAACATTACCTATGTTTTATTAGAAAGTCTCTGTACCACTATATAATAGCCTTGAATATACCTGAAAGAGGTAGTGCTGCTAGTCCTGCTATTAGGTTACAGGAGCAAGGGTTGGGAGAGACAGATTTATTACTGCTGAAGAAGATGCATTTGTCTGTGCCTTGGATTCCATAAGCTCATAGCAAAGATGTATTCAAGGTATAGTGCAGTGCACTAATCATTCCTTGTGACTCCCTTCACTATCAGATACATCAGCATAGCAAAGTTAAACTGTGGTCTCAACACTGAAGTCTCATCATGATACAGCTCAGTGACTTCTCAGTCTTTGCCAGTTCCCAGATCCTCACATGTGACCTTGATGTGTCTTTTCCAAGTGCTTTAAGATCTCTGGATAAAAAGTTCAGCACAGGATTTAGGTGCCAACCTATCTATAGGTCTTAATTCAAAAGCTGCTTATCAGCCTGCTGCTCACTCTCCTCTTTGTAATAAACTTCATCCTGATAACATTATTAAGCAAATATTATGAACTAGCTTTCATTAGAGCTTGTTAACTAGATCCTGAAAGTAATAACCTGATCTGTAACCTTGTGCCCACTACAGCTGGAGAAACATTGCACAGGAAAGATACTGAGTTGTGGAGCTGGTATGACAAGGGGATACAACATTCTCACTAGCACTGAATCATTTCTATTTACTTGACTTTAAAAGTGCTTTCTAGGAATGGGAAGCTTTGTGAAATGCTTGTGCCATGTACCAGATGCTATTCAAAAAATAGAGAAAAGCTGAGAAAAAAAACCTTGGTGCTTCTTTTCTGTTTCCTCAGTAAGATGCAACAATGCATCCTCACCCTGGAGGTTAATGGCAGC
This sequence comes from Loriculus beryllinus, assembly GCA_039877255.1. NCBI lineage: Eukaryota > Metazoa > Chordata > Aves > Psittaciformes > Psittacidae > Loriculus > Loriculus beryllinus. Next base: position 2,528 of record JBCJKH010038134.1, on the reverse strand, counting down.
TGGCAGGTAGATTTGCTCAATTTAACCCTGGCATAAGTGACAACAGAGCAGCTGAGAAATATAGAATTGCAGCTTTATAGGACCAAAGCTGAGTATCCCCTTTATAACCAAAACTGACCTGTTTCTCCAGTTCTTCGTTCCATCTGGACTGTTTGGTTTGCATATATTAGTATGTATTCCTTTCTTCAGTTTTTCATTGTTTCCCATAATGTACTGACTTTCTGTTGGCTAGGTGTCTTTTTATCACCTTGTTTTTTCAGTTGATCAAAGCAACCTTATTATCCTTGAATAATATGAAAGTTTTCTAATTATTATTACCAGAAATTTCCCTGTTGGACCAACACTAGATTGTCTTCCAGCAAACATATTTGAAGCTTTACTTAATTAATCTTAACTTATTAGGAACACTGGTTGTAAAATGTTTAAAGCTATTTTTGGGATATTCTACCATCTTCAGAGAATTAGGCACATTACGTACCTAAAAGCTGGTAAAACAGTCACTTTCTCTGGTGTCTTGTTATAAATGCTGAGGTAGAGAGAAAAAAAGGAAGACAGTTGAAAGTGTTCTGGGATGACAGAAGGAGGGTGAAATCTTGACTCCAGAAGCACTGGATGGGCACCCGAAAATCAGTCGTCATTTGAAATTACCTCTTCTCTTCATCAGCTGTTAGTGGGCCAAGAGCCCATCAGTCCCCTACCTTAGCTGTTTCTGTTAGGATCTTAAAGTTGGATGTGAGTAATTCAAATCTGAGGTACTAAAATAGCCAGTAAGTCTTTGAAAGTTTTGTATTTGTTGGGTTTTTTGTTTGTTTGTTATTGTTGGGTTTTTTTGTTGTTGTGTTGGTTTTTTTTTTTTGGTTGGTTGGTTTTTTTTCAGTTATTTTTGGGTTTTTTTTTGGGTTGGTTTTTTTTTTCCCAGAGGAAGAAGAAAGAGAAAAAACCAAAATAAATTAAAGTGAGATTTGACATTGCAGTTACTGCTCTCTGCTATCTCTCTGCATGACTATATCCCAGTAAAGTCAAAGTATATCATTTCACTTTCAAAAAGTAACAAATTTATTTACATTTACTGTACAGGAAAAGCACCCAGATGGTAAGGATGAGAAAAATAGCTAACCCCTACTTGCTCTGTGATAACATCCTTCTGAATAGAAAATGTGAAATTGTGGAACTATCCTATAGACATCGCTTTACAGAGACATTCAGCCATATACAGGCTACTTGGCACTTAGATCAGGCTTGAAGTCCCAAGTCTTTTTTGAAGCTGGGTCTCTTCCTCAAGTTTTAGATGTAAGCACAGTCAACAATAATGACAGTAAATTTAGACTAAAGAACTGCGGGGGGTTGTGTTTATTCTTTAAACATGTTTATTAAAAAATTTACTAGCATGTGAATATTCCAGCAGCAACTTTGGGGTTGTAGACTGAGTATACATATCCTATCAGGGGCCTGAGAGACCCATCCCTGTCCAGCCAAACTGAAAAGCTTGTTGGGAAGGTTGGTGGATGGCTTCCTACAGGCTCATATGTCTTGTCTGCCATCCTATGACATAGCTCACACTTTCATGCCTCCAAAAGACAGCTGGAGGCAGCTGGAAGTAAATTCTGTAGCAAAATATCACTATATTTATATACCTGTGGCCTATGGAAGTTCAACCTGAAAAAACGGCAGTGGATTTTCTAAGGGTGACTATGAAAAAGTGATTTGGCCTTGAATACACATGCTTCCATTGCTCCTTTTATAATAATTTGGTGTGTTTAATAGTATAAAGAAACACTCCTGTATGTTCACCAACTAAACAGAGATGTGCTGTGCTCATGATGTAAGTCCTGGTGGTTTGCAATGACTTGACAATGCTGTTCTTTTCTTGGATGTTTAACTGTATGAGTTTATAACAAAATGAAGAAAACGGATGTTTTCAGTGTCTGTTGCATTAATGTAGCTTTGATAATAGTCACACTGGTAACACTGAGAGAAAAGGAATTCCTGGGTTAGTCTAGTCTAGTTTGATTGGAATGGAAAAAGATCCATTTTCTGATTTGCTTTTTTTCTCATTTCCTCACCCCAAATTTTGCAATCAACATTAATAGCACTTAAAAGACACACCTCTAAGTGAGACAATGAAAAGGATGACAAAATGAATGAGAATTTTAACCACTATTTCTTTTGGATTTTCCACCTGATGTTGAAGGTGATCACTCTAATGACAGAATATTAAAGCTGTTACTGAAAAGTAATAGGATCTGGTGGTCACATGCTTAGCTCTGTGGAGAGTCAATTGTATAGGCAAATAGAAGGGTCCATCTATTATTGAATCATGACAATCATGTTTTGAATTCACTCTACCCAAGGGTGAAAGTGCAAGGCTCTGCAAAATCATATACCATCCTGTCATGCAGCTGAAACACTTTTTCAGTTGGGAAAGTACTGTTGGTTTGCAAAGGTCACGTTTACAGTTCAGTGACAAAGAAAATTATAGACAATCATATCTGTACCAGAAATTGGGGGGGGGGGGGGGGGGGGGGGGG
>JBCJKH010038133.1:0-12019 GCA_039877255.1 Loriculus beryllinus | reverse complement strand
CAGTAGTGATTTGTGTTATACCTTAGTTACTAAACTGTTCTTATCTCAACCTGTGGGAGCTGCATTCTTTTGATTCTCTTCCCCATCCCTCCGCGAGCAGGCGGAAGGCAAGAAAGGGGGGTTGAATGAGTGAATGAACTGTGTGGCTGGGTTTAACCCACGACAATCATTTAGGTCTTGATTCAGAAAAGCAGTGCAGCTTCTTTTTGTAGCCCTAAGGATATGATTAAATGAAGCAGAGCCTTCATAAATAAAATAAAATGATCCATTTCTTTCTTTTAAACAATAATTGTTTTTACAAATAGAATCAAGTAATCATCAGCCTACCACCTATATGTTCAAGACAGTATTTAAATTCATGTATCTCTCTGACTGAGTTCTACAAGTCATTCCACTAAATCTTGGTTGGAAAAAAAAAAAAAAAATCCAAAAAACATCTTATTTATCTTCTTGGAGTAGAAAAAAAAATATATATTCAAAATCATTACCAGGAAAAAAATGTTTTCTGTTTGTATTCATGGCACATATCCTATCTATAGTCTAAAACAGAGAGAGGAAAGCTTGATCCTTAAATGAAGATCTGCCACTCTATGCAATGAGTCCATAACTCCTTAGAGTGTAAGCCACTGGATTGTGGCGGCAGTCCAAATTTAGGATTTTGGATTTAGAAGCAACATATACAATACTACAGACACACAGCATTTATTCTTTAGTTAATGTCTTAGAGCTAGTAAGACTTAAGGCCTGAAGAAGTAATTTTCTGTAATGAGATTAGTTTTTTGGTTTTTCCATCGGGCTAAAATGTTTATGAAAACTATAAGGAATATAGCAGTAACTTTGTGGTGTTTATACCATTCCATAGGAACTGTGCTGACCTGTATCAACATACCATATACCTTACTTTGGTCAGCCAGTTTTCCTTAATATTGCTTTTCGCTTTTCTCCTACTCTTTTCACTTACTTGCCTGATTAGTAGGAAAACTACTTACCCTGTGAAATGTCTACTTGGTTTCCAATAATGGACAAAAAAATACAGATCCAGTGTCTTAGTAGTTCATTTAGTTTAGCTACTGCAATTAAAGCAGGATGTTATAGCGAAAGTCCAAAGAAAGAAAATAATTACAGGCTTAGAAAGGCTTATAAGAGAAACTGATGATGCTCCAGCTGTAATTACTTCCAGAGCAACTCTACCAGGCAATGTAATAAGAAGAATCCTGCTATCATCAATGGGCTTCTTCAGAGAAGCAATGCAGTGCCTTAATATGAAGAGTTACAGTACTGGATTTTGTGGACATATAACCTGAGGAGAAGAAGAAAAGATTAATTAAAGACATTAAATTAATTCAGTAACAAAAGCATTAAAGAACAATAAATTCTGAATAATTAAAATAGGTTATTAATTGGTAAATTTATTACTATGTAAATAAAGATACTTGAAAATATATGGAATCGATAACAATAAAAAGAATACCATTTACAAGCACATCTAGCTCAAAAGTTCAGTATTATATCTGGGAATAAATCAATTATTATATCTGGGAATATAAAGGCTTTGGCACCACTGTAGGTTTCCCCTTAACTTACTCATTGCCAGATAAGAAATACTGGAGAAGGCAAACTTTTCCTGTAACATGTTATGGCAATTCCATTGTTCGTAGGTCAATAAAAGTAAAAGAATATTATAGATTATGTGTACTCACCTGCAGATGAGATTCTTGGAACTTCACCGGTATTGGAAACAGAAACACAGCACTAACAATGTGCCTTCTGCAACATTGTCTTACTGGCTGAAAAAGAAGCAGTGTTTTTTATGCACAAACAAATGCATGCTTAACAATAAATCACAACATTTGACTGATTATTATGCTTCTGTATAATGCTTATGCAACTATTCATTGTCAATAAATTTATTACTCCATGAGGGAAATATCAAATTCAGACCCACTACTTTTTACATTGTCATTGAAATTGACTTTCCATCAACCATAATTGTTTTATATTTTATGCATTCTGTTATATTATTATCCAGCATTCTTTCCTTACCTTGAAAAAGGAGATCTTTACAAAAGTATGCATTTGAGAAGGAATTCTGCTCTAGAAGTCCTATTAAAAAGTATACGTCCCCTGACATAGAATCATAGTATCACAGAATAGTAAGGGTTGGAAAGGACCTTAAGATAGAATCATAGAATAGTTATGATTGGAAAGAACCTTAAGATCATCTAGTTCCATCACCCCTGCCATGGCCAGAGACACCACAAACTAAACCATGTTACCCAAGACTCCATTCAACCTGGCCTTGAACACAGCCAGGGATGGAGCATTCACAACTTCCCTGGGAAACCCATTCCAGCACCTCATCACCCTTACAGTAAAGAACTTCTTCCTTATATCCAATCTAAACCTCCCCTGTTTAAGTTTGAACCCGTTACCCCTTGTCCTGTCACTACAGTTCCTAATGAAGAGTCCCTCCCCAACATCCCTATAGTCCTCCTTCAGGTACTGGAAGGCTGCTATGAGGTCTCCATGCAGCCTTCCCTTCCCCAGTCTGAATGGCCCCAACTTTCTCAGCCTCTTTTGACAGACTTTCACCATGTTTTGTAAAAGAGTGGCTGTCAAAAGCAAACAGAATATTCTGTTATTATGTGTGTTGCGAATATTTTGTTTCCATATTCGAATGGGAGGGTGAGCTCTTGATCTGTGTATATGTGGTACGGAAATGAAGGTCAGTGAAAAAGAACTGACAATATCCCAAGGATAAGATGGGGAAGCATAACTATAGGGATTTTAAGGTGTGAAGTTCAGCTTGTGGAAAAACTGGATGAACCTCAGTACCCAGGGAACCCAGGAAAGGAAGGAGCAGAACCCAGGAGTCGCTTCTCCTACCCTGCTCTGTTGCAAGCCTGAAGCATTGCACATGCAGTGCATGCAAGTCCATAAAACAACACCCATCCAGGCATGTTTCTGAGGAAAAGTGTTCTGCTAGGGAGGTGTGAGTAATTCATGCAGCTCGAGGGGAGGGTGCAGAGCCTTCCAGCATGCTTCTTTACCCACAGCATGTTTGCCTTCCAGCATGTTTCCTTACCACAGCTCCTGCCTGCCGGCGAGGGAGCTTGCAGGCAGAGGCACTACTGGGCGGTTAGTTGCTGAAGCTCCATGTGAAAGGGTGACCATCACGTCCGCTTTTCTGTCGCTTCTCAGCCTTTGAGAGCAGCGCCCTCTCTTTGCCGCGGTATCTGCTGCATGTTCTCCGTTGCAACAGGGCAGGTCTTCCTCTTTGCCTGCCTGCCTGCCTTCCTTACCTTGCCAAGCTGCACCCCCGTGGGCATTAAAGCCTGTGGAGAAAAGCTCGCACTTCTACAGGGGAACACTGTCCATTCTCAGAGCCGGCACGATACCCTATTCACACTCTGTGCACACAGGTGATGAGCAAAACAGCCCCACTCACAGCAACGCCTTGGTGAGGGCTGGCTGAACCCAACGAGTGAACACGGCCGGAGTGCAAGGGAATGGAACCGCAGTCACCCAACTCCCACCACGGGATGATTAAGGCAAAAACCCCTCCGTATTTTGAGGGGTGCCGGTAGGGCAGGGGATCAGCAGCATTGGCCGGGCGGCAAGCTCCAAGGGAGGGAGGGCGGCTCCGGGTCTGCCGGCTCCATGCGGGAGGGCGGGGTGGGCGCACTGCTGCCCCGGTCCCACTTGCTGCCTGCCCCGGGCCAGGGAGAGCCAGCAGCGGGCTCGGGGAGGAGCAAAGCCACGGCCTCTGTTGTGACAGCGAGCCTGGGAGCCCGCGGTACGGAAGGGACGGGGCCAGCGGAGGGCAGGCTCGACGGTGCTGTTCCAAGGTTTTGGAAAGGGGTGGAGCGGCTCTGGAGGGAAGCGGGGAATTGATGGCGGGCGGAGGTGCTGCTTGGAAGAGATTGGGAAGAAACGGGAGGTGGTGAGGGTAAGGGAAGAGTAGGACCCTGGCTCTCAAACAGACCTTGTTGGTGCTACAAGGGAGGGTGAGGTTAGGTAAGACCGCTCTTTGTCACACTGATTTCTCGATTAAGCTTCCCAGCTGGCAAGTAGCTGAAATTCAAGATTTTTCTAACAGTGTCATCACTCAGTTTAGATTGTGTTCAATAGCAAGTGCAGGTTTCCCGTTTTAGGTAGCCTATGGGTACTGCCAGAATGCACTGCACCTGTGTCTGCTCCTCCCCTTTTGTCTCTGCCGGGAAGGTTATATGCTGTATGTCTTTTCTGTTCTCCTAGATGGAGTCAGTGATAGAGTCTGTGTTCTCTATCCTCCAGGAGGCTGAGAAGAGTGATATTGCGGGATATACAGGTGAGGTGTAGCTCTGCTGGTTAAATTTCAGAAGTTTGAGGCTCTTGTTCCTTATTTTTAGCTGGCTGTGCTGTCCTTGGTTGCTAGGATGGTGTGGCATGCTAGGCTGGGGCAGAGTGCTCAGTGGTATTTTGTCTTTCTGCTTCTTGGCCAGGCAGCTGTTTTAAAGTAAGATAATACAGTTAACTTGGGGTGATGGAAAGCCAGCACACTTCTATTCAGGCTTTTTCAGCGGTGAGGAGGGGCTCCGGGAGGTACACAACTGCATATGAGGGGTGTGACTCCTCAGTGCTAGCTATAGATGGGAATGGAGGGTTGTTCAGTTCCATTTCACTGTTACAGACTTGGGGTCTGCATGGGCTTCTGGGAATAGTCAGCTGTAGAATGAGGGGAATGACTGCTCCTGTGAGATGGAGTCATCTTCATTCCTCCAGGAGAAAGCTCTCTCTTGGATATAATTCCTTAATGTAAGAGATAAGACTCCCTCAGTAAGTGGATGTTTTTGTTTGTTTTATCACTGATATTTATGTCTTGGCACATGTGGCCAAGTAAATAGCATTTTGTCTTTTGAAGGGCATGTTACTTGTAGAATTCTGTTTCTTGGTATCATAGAGGTAGGACTGAAATTGCACTGCAAAGTTTTGAAGGTAGAAAGCCTGGTTTTCGTTAGTGGAATAATAAAACTTAATGTGTTAAGTGGATTTACGTGTAGTGTAACTGAATGTTTTAATGCTAGATCAGAGATACTAATGGCTAAGTCCTGTACTTAATAATATCTTAAGATGCCTGCAGAAATCGACTTGGATAAGCCTGTTTCAGGTGATCCTTACAACTAATGACGAGCTAAATAGAAAATTTAGTCAGAAGAGTGAGGTAACTAAAGCTTACTGTAGGGTGCATGGTCATATAAATTCAGTTGTGAAATGCCTAGGTTGCATTTTTTTAGGAAAGAAAAGACCATGTTTGAATGTTTCTTGTGAGCTTCCTTGAAATGCCTTTTATTTAGCTTGTTGCTACAGGAAAAATAGGTGTCATGCTAGATCTAGATATTAAAGACATAGTAATAGTTAATTGGCAATTAGTTTTGTTTTTTTTTAATCAAGAAATAATTCCTTTGACTTCTGATGCGTGACAGTTTCCCTGTAGTAATTTAAAATGATCTTGTTTAGGGAAAAAATGCTGATGTGCCAACCTGTAAAAGAAGTAGTTTAAATGCTGTTAGTAAATATTAACTAACACAAGTGAGAAACAGCCTGACTTCCCTGTTAATTTTGCCTAACAAAGTTTAAGGGGACTTAGTTTGTGTTGAGCCATCCCCACCCAAACGCACAGCTTTAAAACAGCGTTAATTTAGCAGGCTATGAGGCATCTGAGCAAAGTCTCAGACAAATAGCTAAAAGTAGGTGTTCATGACAGCTGAGGTGTTTCAGCATGTTCCTTTGCCTTCCTTCATTTTGGCAGTCTTCCTTTGCCATTCCCTGAGGGCCAAAGGAAGACTGAGGAGAGGAAGAACAAGGAAATGGGGAGGGAAGAGAAGACGTAGGTTTCTTACCTCTCTTCTTCCTTGTGTCGCTTTTCCTTATCTTTTTATCTCAAACTTCATAGAATCATAGAATAGCTAGGGTTGGAAAAGGACCTTAAGATCATCTGGTTCCAACCCCCCTGCCATAGGCAGGGACACCTCACACTAATTTCCCTTCATCTTTGGAGAAGGGGACTCTGGTGCAAGTTGTTGCTAGGCCTGGAAAAATCAGTTATTTTACGAGGAGCAGTTTACGTGCATTAGGGAAAGAGGAGTGTCAGACTGCTCTCTTACTCCATCAGGGGACTGCATTTTGAGTAACTACGAGGAAGAGGAAGGAATCCCTGAAGAGCTTAAACAAGATGTACTGCCTCAGCTACCAGAAGCCCACAGCCCAGACGTGAGGCCAGCCAATCTGCAAAGGCAGCAGAAGGAAGCCGGTAACAACCCCTCTCACAAAAAAAGAGGCTTCGGGAAACCCGACATCATTACTGATAGCCAGAAAGCACCCACAGAAGAGAAACCCTACAAGTGTACAGAATGTGGGAAGGGCTTTAAGGGGTGTCCTAGGCTCCTGAACCACATGCGAACCCACATGAGAGTGCAGACATTTGAGTGTGTAGAATGTGGGAAGAGCTTCAGCAGGAAGGCCAGCCTGGTGGTGCACCAGAGAGTCCATACAGGGGAAAAGCCCTACAAATGCAAAGAATGTGGGAAAACCTTTGGCTGTGCCTCAAACCTTACCGCTCACCATAAAACCCACACAAAAAAGAAAGCCTATTCCTGCACCACATGCAGGAAAAGCTTCAGTGGCAGTGCAGCTCTCTTCCACCATCAGAAAGTCCATATGAATGAGAAGCCCTTTAGGTGTACTGAGTGTGGAAATAGCTTCAGTCTATGCTCCAACTTCATCAAACATCAGTGGATTCATTTAAGAGAAAGACCCAGTGAGCAGACATCAGGTAACTGAATTAAGATCTGTTGAGTTTTATTTCAGGCTGTGCAGATTCATGAGATATATTGGATACTCTGGTTTCCATTTGTTCCTAAACACTTCTTCCTCTTTGCTGTGGTTATGAGTATTTTCTGTGTGTTTGGTTAGGGTTCCTTCCTCTCCCCTCCTTTTTTTCCCGTTCCTATATTATATGTTTATCTCTGTCATTGAAGAAGTGCTTGAAAATGCCAAATTTGAAACAGGCTTTGCCATGAAGGCTGCTTGGGATTTTAGACTCTCTAACGCTCTTGGATCCCACGAATTCCTGCTTCATAGTGTTGCCTGTTGTCTAGAAATAGATCTTCAGAAGTGCTTAGCTAACAAAATACTAGGTTTAGGGAAGCAGAAGGAATTTAGGCTAAGAATCAGGGCCTTGGTAATCTCTATCAGTTATTTTGTTACTTGTGGATATTAAATGAGAAGTTTTTAGTTGCCTGCAGGGGGAAGTCTCTCCTGGCTACCCCTCTGTAATACTGATGGCATAGTACAAGCTGTCAGGCAAGGTGACTGATTAAAGTAGAGAATTTTGGGGATTTTGCACTGTTCCACATTTTTGTAATGACCAGAAACTCTGGGATAAAAACTAATATTGTGGGTTGTTTTCTGTTGTACCTTTGCATAGGTAGTCCCTTAATATTTGGGCAAATATGTTTTAATTTTTAATTTTGGGTCTTGCCTAGCTACCCATAGAATTGTTATGGATGTTGGGGTCTCGACCACATTGTGTAACAGCATGGCAGTTGAGACATGAGGCGGTATGTTTTGTGTGTGAGGCTTTTCAGGTTTGGTTTGGTTTGTTTTCGTTAGTTTTATTTGAATTTTCCTCCTGGAAAAAAATTCTGAGCAGGAGAACCTTTCATCTTAACAGTGGAAATAATAATGAACTCCTACTGAAATGACAAAACTGAATTCCTAAGATAGAGTTTGAGAACACTCAGTCCATAGATGTAAAAAAGGTGGCCTAGTAACTCTGCTAATGGGCCCTAAAGATGAGACCTTTCACTTCTAATGCGTTTTTTCTTCTGGAAATTTTTCCTCTGTCTCAATTTTTTTCTTTTTGTTAGATTGAAGAGTTTATAATTCATAAGAAGAAAACAATCTCATTTTTACAGTTAATATCAGATCAGCCTAGTAGTGTACCCGCATCAAAAGAAAGCGTATAAACTTATCCTGGAGTACCTACTAGCTACTGCATCATTGTAATCGAAGCTGTATGATAAAATTGCTTTTGTGATCAGCCTTGTAATGTGTGGCTTTGGAATGAAATTTGTTTTCTGTATCTGGTACTATTTCAAAGAGGTTTATGTATTTATAAATTGAGTATTTTACTGAATCTCAGATGTCCTTTTCCTTGCAGCTCTTGCTCCGGCTTTGCTTCTTTTCTCTGCTTTCCCCCCAAAAAATAAGAAAGGGAGAAGCAAGAGGAAAGTATCTTGATTGTGATAAAACGCAAGCCTGGGACGTTTCAGGGGGCTGTATCTGCCTTGTCTTTGTTCTGGTTTGCTTTAGTTTGGGCCAGCATCTGACTTGAAGTTTTGAGTTTAAAAATGTGGGTGAGAAGGAAGGGTTGTTACTGATCTGCCTTTTGCTTGTGTGCAGGCATATTTGAAATGCAGACCTAGTAATTGGTGGTAAAGTGGGCTCTTCACTTAAACTGTTTTGCTTTTAGATGCAAACTGTTCTGGATTTACATCTCTGCAGCATAAAGAAGAGCAAAGCTGTGGTGCAGGGAAACCTGAGACGGATCATTTGAATCTTGTTCTTGAAGAGTGTGAGTAGAAAAAGGCTTCTAAATTATTATGTGAATTATTCTTACGTAGCAAGCATTAACATTCTTTTCTGTTTGTACAGTGCAGAAAATGAGGGAAAATACGGATATGCTTCTTCTAAATCAGCAAAGTCAGCTGCAGGTCCTGCAACAAATTCAGAAACAACTGACCATACTTCTCTCGGGCAGTGATCTCATTAATTCAAATATTTATACCTTAGGACTTCTGCTAGAACGACAGGCAGCTACAGCAGCATCTCTTTTATTTCCCCTTCTTAATCCTAGCAGTCTTCTCCCTGAAAATGCCAGTCTCTTATCCCAGTCATCACCTGGAAGTCTGCCTCCCACTCCCTACTCAGTCTCTCAAAATCCTGCCTCTTCTACAACTTGATCAGCTGTGTGCTGTGAATGTATCCAGTGTAGACAAATGTGACTATTGTTTTGTGCTGTTTTATCATTTGGACGTATCTCTTGGGTTGTAATGTTGAAATTGTAGTAGCTGTGAAGATGCTGACCATACACTCAAACCTGGAAAGATACATGCCTTGGATCCATCAGCAAACAGCAGCTGGCCAAATCCACTGCCCATTCATTTGTTGCAGCATGCAGGCATTTTGACCAGTAGTGTGCTTTGTCAGGGCAACTCAAGATCTTTATCAATGGGGTGCAGTTAAGTGCAACATCCTTATATAAGATAATGCATAAAACTTAGGCATATTTTGCTACCTGATACACCTTCAGTATGTACTTGGGCAATTGGACCTCTCCTAGCAAGCTGAAGCTAATGATAAAATCATCATGGGTGCTTTAAGCAGCTCCTAGTAAGTCTGGTTTATGTAAAAGTAAGCAACATGCAAGAAGTTCAATTTAACTGCACTTCTGTTCCCAGCATCCATTTGTGAAAGGTTCCTTCGTTCAGGAAGGCTTGATTAGGTGACTATAGCTGTGTTTATAGGCCAGCATCACTACTGAAACTGCAAAGAGTATTTTATGGATTTTTGCTTAAAAGGAACAAACACCCACCGCTCTCTTCCCCCAAAAAAGCCCTAAACCAAACAAAACCCCACCAACCAAAAAAATAAAACAAACCCCAAACAGACAAACCACCACACCCCCCCAAAAAAAAACAAACCAAAAACAAAAAACAAAAACACAGACCTAAAACCTCAACAAAGTACCACCATTCAGGTCTACTTTGCTTGTTAAGAGTTTGAGGAAAAGCCAAATTGGCTTATAGAACACTTGTTCTGTTGTTCAAAGCTGAACTCACTTGAGAGTCTTTTTTTATATGTTCTGTTACATCCTATTTGGATTATTATTACAAATTGTTAACTACAGTGTGTTAGTTCACTGGTGCTAGGACTCAGTAAATAATTACCTGTTGGGGAGGAACACTGGGAAGCTCAGGTGCACCATCTTGTCTGCAGAGGAGATGGTGATGTTTAATTTTTGCTTCTGTTCCTGCAGGACTCTGACATGGGTCCTTTTAAAATAAGCGTAGGGTTTTAAGAAGTGTTAGTTCTTGCTGCTTCCTTTTTTTTTCCTCTCAGTGACTCAGGCTAGTAGCAGTCTCGGAGCCTTTGAGTGCCGAGAAACTAATTGTGACTTAATCTGAAAACAGTTGAGATAAAGAAACTTAGGGGCTATGCCAGAGTCTTTCTCGTGAACTGACATTGTGTTTGTGGGTTGTTGGTTTTGTGGTTTTTTTTGTAAAAGGACTGTTAGTAATTACTAAAATAGGATTTAGATTACAAGAATGAGAAGCGCTTCTTCTCTTAACAAGTTGTCTTGTTGGTGACAGTGCAGTGATGTCAGATTTTGGTCCAAAGATAAAGTCTGTGGGATGATGCATGACTCTCTTTCTGTATGTGTGCACACAGACTGTGAAAATTACATACTGGTTCTTATCATGTAGGATTTTGTATTAGCCTTAACTCAGTAGGATATTCATCTAAGCCAAACTGAGAGGCCTTAAGGGCAGTCTTCTGATGTGAATTTGTACTGAAGTGTTTGGTGTGTATTTTCCCTCAGTTGAGCATATTAATTGTGTGGCTCTAGACTTAAGAGCTCCAATAATAGTTGCTGATGTTCTATGGAAACTGTGGGGTGTGTGCCATTCATAATTTCTTGAATGTTTAATGTAATTTTGCTTAGAAGCTGAATGCCCTCTTCAAAGCGAAGTTTTGTATTGTAGTGTTTTTTAAGATGTTCAATATTAAAATGTTGAGTTTTTGTTAGAAATGAGTCTTTCTTGAGTGTCTGTCCTTTATAAAATAGCACCACTGTTTAGACTTTGATACCCAAACCAAAGTTCAGTTACTCTAATGTATGTGCCTGGCATATGTCACTCCTGCTTTCCTCTTTCTATCTTGCCTAGATGCAAGAAAATGTATTTCCTTGCATTTCTGTCTTTGGAAGCTCCTGAAAAAGAAAACGTAGCTAAGTCTGCCACTTCTGCAGTGTAGATCAGGTAGGAGGAATCTCTTCAAGGGCTTAAGTTTAGGAGGATTTTTGCCTCTCAGGAGGGAGTTTGTATATGATGTTTCTGTTTGTAGCTGATAGGCTTGGGAGCAGTTTGTAGCAAACCAAAGGTTAGCTGCATCCTTTTGTATTGGTGCTTTCTAATACTTTTGTTAGGTCCCATCTGAATTTGAGGATTAAGTCCTGAAATACCTCTGAACTGCAGATGTGCTGAGGACTGAAGGAAATATATAGAGAGAGAAGCACAAGAATCCCACATACTATTTTTGTGTTACACCTCTCTCCTGTGTGAGAGTGGATGCTGGAAGTATTTTTCCTCCTGTCCTTCCAAGCACTTAAGTTGTTCTGAAAAGCATCTCTGATGCTAAAAATACACCTGTTCCTAGGTGGAGTGGGGCTGGGGTCTTCTTGCCCATGTTGGAAGGTATGTAGAATACTTGTTGCTTCCTTTTCTCCCTTGCAGTGCTCTGGCAATGGTATAAAAGAGTGTGCAGGGCAATATCAGATATGCCAAGGATACTAGAGAACTTTGCAGTGTCCAGGAATATGTAAGAGGATACCACAGATGCTCTCCTCGTGCAGGTGATGTTGCGGACTGGACAGTGTGTAGACAAGTGAAAGGTAATCTGGCAGAGATGTGAACTCTTGACAGCTGTCAATTCCTAGGACTGGAGGTTCAATATCTTACACCATAGAATCATAGAATAGTTAGGGTTGGAAAAGACCTTAAGGTCATCAAGTTCCAACCCCCCGCCATGGGCAGGGACACCTCACATGAAACCACATTGCCCAAAGCTCTGTCCATCCTGACCTTGAACACTGCCAGGGATGGAGCGTTCACAACTTCCTTGGACAACCCATTCCAGTGCCTCACCACCCTAACAGTAAAGAATTTCTTCCTTATATCCAATCTAAACCTTCCCT
>JBCJKH010038130.1:0-12137 GCA_039877255.1 Loriculus beryllinus | reverse complement strand
CCGATCTACTTAAATCTCCCCTGTTTAAGTTTCAACCAATTGCCCTATCACTACAGTCCCTGATAAAGGGTCCCTCTACAGCATCCTTGTATGCCTCCTTCAGATACTGGAAGGCTGCTATGAGGTCTCCAAGCAGCCTTCTCTTCTCCAGATATACAAGTAGCTTCCCCATTTCCTTTACATCTTGCATGTAATGCTATTCAGGGTCAACCTGAATTTCTAAAAATTAATCAGTAGTAAAAAATTAGACAGCCAAAATTAGTCAATATCCCAACAGGAAGCCATAGTCAAGTTTTTCAGACATGTTCAGATACTTTAGATACTCAGTTTTGAGGACTCTCAAAATCCAAATGTCACCTGATGTCAGCTGCCCAAGTTGAACACCTCAGAACTGAGATTGTCAAAACCACACTAATTTCCAAAAATCCTCATTCATGTTTTAATGTGAAACTACAATGGCTATATGCAAGCATATAAAACATTGAGAGCCTAATACAGTGAACTGTTAATTTGTATTTGTAAAGAGAAAGGATTCTGCACGAAACTCTTCAATCCAGAGAGTGGAATGAAAGTGAGAGTACATATGCTAGCAAAAATTGTTTCAGTTTTTGCATAGCATATATAATTTCCAGCAACCATATTGGACTAGCTAGTAGAACTTACTTCTAGAAATATTTTATTTCAAGACCGATTCTGTTATGCAAATCTATCATAATATCTTTTTATATTTTAACTTAAACTTGTAGTCCTCCTTAGTCAAACTTTCTGTACATATTTCAACAAAAACATCCCACTTATGTTTTTAAGGAGGGGAAGAAAAAAAAAATCAAACAGATTTTTGTGCCAATTCTTGAATATGTCAAATTTATAAAGTTGTTGCTTCTTTTTATCAATTGTGCTGTAATAGAAAATTCCCCAAGGAAACATTTTTATTTTGAAAATTTTGATAACAGAACACGGAAAAATTGCTTTATGAAAGTATCAGAAAGAAGTTACATGTCCAAATGTATGTATATATCCATAACACTTAAAAAAACACTCCAAAAATGTAATTGCTGTACTACAGTCAAGTGAGGTACAAAATGTGTTGTGCTCAGTTTTTGGTTAGTGACATTTCTAGATCTCTGTCCACAGAACTGCTCAAAGTGGTTATAATGACAAGAAGTGAGAAGTGGCTTTTTCAATTGATATGTTTGAAAGGTACCTTTGTATGAACAGCTGTGTTTTCAAAATGCTTGCCACCTCTAAATTGGTCCTTGTGAAGTGAACTGTTTGCCTTATTGCCAGCAGGGCACATTGCAATGTAGCTGCTGCATTTTTAGTTTTTATCACTGTCTCTCTAACTGCTGAAGTGGAAAAGAAAGATTGCCAAAACCTGACGTGTTTCTTTCCCTTTCTGCCCACTCTGACTTTGTTCTTAGCTGTCTGTTGCTTCAGTTATGAGAAACATTGCTCAGTTTATTCACTCTCTGAATGTCTTTTCCAGCTCAAATAATAGTGATACCCTCTTGTAAACTAAGGCTCCAGCTGTCAATAGCAGTGAATGAAACAAACCTAATTAAGACAGGGCAATCATTGTCTACACAAGAGATAATTAGGCAGCAAAAAAGTCACACACATCAGGTTGCATTTTTCTAAAAGCAAGAGGTAATACCTTAAAAGCAAGAGGCATGCCATATTTAATAAGACAGTAAATATGGACTGCAATAGTGATGGACTTCCAAAAGAAATTAAGTCATCTGTCCATGAAGATTTAAACAGTTTTAGGACAGAAGTTCTAGTAAGGAAAACAGTAATAAAAATACTGAATAGCATTACTAACTTTTTAGATGCAGACTGTTTAATTGATACGCTAGGAAGAAAACCATATCATTTTATCTAGATGAGGAACTACACGTACAGAGTGCACAGAAGATTTACAGACGTAGCAGGGGAAAGAATTTCATCAGAGTCCAAAACTGCAATGCACAGGTCCTGCTGCTGCTTATATGAAAACACTTTCACCACAGCTCAGCTTACTGGGAATAATTTTCAGCTGAGCCTCATCTCTACAAGCTTTTCTATTGCACCAGAGTCGCTACGAGTTTTAAGAACCACTTGCATCGCGTCAAAACTCCTGACAGATCCCCAAAACCTACTAACAAAGTGGTAAAATAAAAATAATATTTTTGCTTAACAGGTGATGCTGATGTAATTACATTATTTGTTTGTTGTTTTTTTTTTAAAGAAATTGCCTACCTTTGCACAGAAACCTCTGTATATGTAAATCTCAGATACTTCAAATACTACTGAAAGGAACAGGACAAATAACTTTCAGCTTTTTTTGCCCTTCAACTACCTTTAAAACCAGGCATTTGAAATGTAAAATTTCACTAAAACTCCAAATGTTATGAAACACTTAGCTTTAAAATCACTGAAACTCATTAATAAAAATTCTGAAAATCACTGTTAGTAGTAGTATATAACTTTGATCTTTATTTAGTGCTATCATTATAGATCTACTACTATCAGTACATTAATGGAGAAAAGGAATCAGTGCATTCCAAAAGTTTAAAGTATCACAAAGTTAAATGCTTATTCTCCAATACAAAAATTTATCTCTGTGACACTATGCTCTTTAAGGAAACTTCAATTACAGTTCATAGCATTGACTGCAAGATATCAATTTACATGAGGTTTATTTCATTACAGTAAGCTGCAGCTCACTTCCCAGAAGTAGTATGTACATATCTCAAAGTAAGAAATTAATTACATTCACACAGATACACACATAATTAACAAGTTGGCATATGCAAAGTCATACTGCATAACTTGATTCTGATTTTTGAATGCAACCAGAAAACTTAACATCAGCAGTCCATGTTTTCTTACTTTTTTTGTCAACACTGTATATCAGTCACACAATATTACTATTATATATAAAAATGCTTTGCCAGAAAACCTACTCCAATATCTATGACATGAAAATATCCACTTGTGCCCTTGGTTTTGGCTTGTGAATCCCACAGAAGCTGCAGTATAAAATCAGGAGTATAAACTCAAATCCAGGAGCATGTTGGCTCTGTGTACATGAAAATGCAGTGGTTTACATGCTTCAACTGTTACAGCCTCTCGAATGCCTGGGACACACATGAAAGGTTCATTTTGGTCCACATCCTATCTTCCAGTGGCCAATAGCAAATGTCAAAGGAGGAGCAGAAAAACAGGTCAGCTATGTAGCTATGCTTCCCCAGAATACTTTCCTGGTACCTCTACTGAACAGAAGTCCCTGAGAATCATAGTGGGATCAGAATGCTGAGATTAGATATCTGCAGTAGCAGTCTGTTTAATCTCAATTAATTTACTATTCAGGTAAGATTTCTGATAAGATTTCAATTACTATAAACTTACATTTTGTATCTGCCACGCTTACAGATACATTTTAATACAAAATCCAAATAAAATTCCAAAAGTCAATGGGACTTGTGCTTTAGGAAGTGCATCAAGAGCATGACTCAATAAATTCCCTTCATTGCCATCTTCTTTTCTCTCTACATAGTAAATTACATCTGTGCATTTGACATAGAATGAATTCCATTGAGATCTGTAGTAAATAGGACAGTACTCCATATAGGTGTATTACCTTGTCTCCTGGAGGCAAAATTAAGAACAAGTTATAGGCGTTAACTGTACAAGGCAAACCTTTATTTTTCCTCAAGCTCATCTAATTTCTCAGAACAAAGGAAGAGATTACATTTTCACTATTTCAGTCAGTATGTCTTTGCATTTCAGTAGGCCATTTGCATAAAAACATATTATTGATCCTTAAAACAGCAGAATGTTTTCTGTATGTTTATCCCACACATTGTCTGTTCACTTTATTAATACACTTACAAGTTAAAATACAATATACGCTTATAAGTTAAAATACGATATTAAATGTCCTTAAATGTACAAAACACAAACAGCAGCCTCAAAGACTTGACAAATATATTTCATACAAGCCTAATGTCACTCAACATGGTACAGCACCCCTCCTCTGAGCTGATACGGAATGCTTAAGCAGTCAATATGCCCAATTGGTGGGCCTGGAAAGGAAACCTAAAATCCATATCCTTGACACTTGACTTTGGCAATTTTATCTGTACCAGCAACACCTCAGAAGTTACTTATTAATATCAATGAAACCTTTGTCTGAGAGTCTGTGAACAATGGCCCTATGAATTTTGACACTAGGTGCAAGGGGAGAAAGGGCATAAATGTGTATCATATGAAGTGTTATGGACAATAGTGTGAAGTGTATATTCTGAAGTAAAGTAACCAGTTAATGTGTACTACTTCATATATGAAGGGTTTGAATTATATGGCTTGGAACAAAATATATGCTGAAAGTAGAATATTCTTTTTCTCCACAACAAGCAACTACATAACAAAAATCTGGAGAGGATACATTTGATGCTTCGAGATGCTAAGGCTTCAAGTCTTTGCTATAACTTAGGACATGAAGAAGATCTGAAACTTCATAGAAAATTTCAGATTCTTGCAGAGCTACAGACCAAAGAAACAATTGCTAATGTAAATTTTTTCCTTCTTACTCTAAAGACATTTTTCTGTTATTATTCCTTGCAATTGAAGTTACTGAAGCCAAAACAAGCAAGCCAGTAATTAGCCTGAATTTGCCAAGATGACAAGCTATTTATTATGAGGTACATATTTCTTTCTAATTATCACTTTAAAGAAAAGTTTTCTTCCTAAACAGCAGCCTCAAAAAGAATTAGAAAATTATAAAGCCTGTGGATTATTAATTTTATATATTTCTGTAAAACTATCTTACAGGCTTGCCTAACAGTGTAATTATTAGGAAGGCGTGTTAATCCCATCATTCCATTTTCCTTTGATTACACATATATTATGTTCTTTCTACTTTATGTTCAAAAGTTAAGTATTCATGCTCTGTAGGATTTTGCTCAGTGTTTACATTTTCAAAGCCAACAGAACTCAGTCTGCTTCTAGTGATAACTGAAAGAAAAAAGAACATATTTTAAAGGACCATAAAATATGTAGAAAAATTTCACTGACATATTTTGCTTTATACTTTGTGGATCGTCATCTTTCTGTAGAGCAATGCTCCACTGGATGTATGACAAGCTACAAGTCTAAAGATATATTACTATATTAACTTCATTTATGCTATCTGGACACCACTACAATACTCTAGGCACCAGAGTAATTTTCTTTTCTTACTTGCAATAATTAACATTAGAGAGCAAAAGATGTCTAAATTAATTTATAACTTTATAGTTTCTTACACTAATTATTTCCTCTTCTTCTATTTTAGGTCACCCTGTCATTCCTGCAAACACTAATCAATCATGGGATTTGAAGTTAATACTACTAAATAAATGAACTGCTTAATCTCCTATGACCATCTATACATACTTCATCTTCACAAAGCTTATCAATTTTATGTCATCAAGGACAGAGTGACCTTCATTTCCACAAAATGCCTTTTACTACTGGACAAGTTGGTTACAAATTTATCACTTATCCTCAGGAAAAAAGTCCTTCACGATCACCATTTCACAAATGCAAGGGTGCGCTTTATCAACTGACGAGGCCATACTGAATTCCAAACCCATAACTGTGGAATATTAACACGTGTTACTTTTCTGAACATTTGAGCTAAGATGAAGGACATGCAACTCAAAATTAATTTTCTACTTGGCCTAGTTACCACTGCATTAGTACAAGCTGTAGAAAAAAAAGCAGACTGCCCAGAGTCATGTATATGTGAGATCAGACCATGGTTCACCCCCAGGTCTGTGTATATGGATGCTCCAACAGTGGATTGTAATGATTTAGGCCTTTTTAATTTTCCAGCCAGACTGCCTGCTGACACACAAGTTCTACTTCTACAAACTAATAATATTGAAAACATTGAACAGTCAGTAGATTTCCCAGTGAATTTAACTGGTCTAGATTTATCTCAGAACAATTTATCTTCAGTGACCAGTATTAATCTTAGAAAGATACCACAGCTGCTTTCAGTGTACCTTGAAGAAAACAAACTTACTGAACTGCCTGAAGAATGTCTCTCTGGACTCCACAATTTACAAGAGCTTTATATTAATCATAATCTGCTTTCTGTGATTGCACCAGGAGCTTTCATAGGCCTCAATAATCTTCTTAGACTTCATCTCAATTCAAATGGTCTGCAAATGATCAACAGGAAGTGGTTTGAAGCTACTCCTAATCTTGAAATTCTCATGATTGGAGAAAACCCAATAATCAGAATTGAAGATATGAATTTTAAGCCTCTTATCAATCTGCGCAGCCTAGTTTTAGCAGGCATAAATCTCACTGAAATACCAGATAATGCTTTGGCTGGCCTTGACAATTTAGAAAGCATCTCCTTTTATGACAATAGATTTGTTAAAGTACCCCACATTGCTCTTCAAAAGGCCACAAAACTTAAATTTCTGGATCTAAATAAGAATCCCATTAACAGAATACGACGAGGAGATTTTAGCAATATGCTGCACTTAAAAGAGTTAGGAATTAATAATATGCCTGAACTGATTTCTATAGATGGTCTTGCTGTTGATAATTTGCCAGACTTAAGAAAAATAGAAGCTACCAATAACCCCAGATTATCATACATTCATCCAAATGCATTCTACAGACTGCCTAAGCTGGAATCTCTCATGCTTAACAGCAACGCACTGAGTGCCCTTTACCGCAGTACAATAGAATCCTTGCCGAACCTTAAAGAAGTTAGCATTCACAGCAATCCCATTAGATGTGATTGTGTCATCCGCTGGATTAACATGAATAAAACAAACATTCGCTTCATGGAGCCAGAGTCCTTGTTTTGTGTAGACCCCCCTGAATTTCAAGGCCAGAATGTGAGACAAATACACTTCCGGGAAATGATGGAAATCTGTCTCCCCCTGATAGCTCCCGAAAGTTTTCCATCTACTTTGGATTTGAAAACTGGCAGCCATATTTCTTTACACTGCAGAGCAACAGCAGAACCAGAACCTGAAATCTACTGGATAACACCATCAGGACACAAACTTTTGCCTAATACTGTTTCTAACAAATACTACATTCATTCCGAAGGAACACTGGACATAAGTGATGTAACACAAAAAGAAAGTGGCTTATACACATGTATAGCAACGAATTTAGTTGGGGCAGACCTAAAGTCAGTCATGATTAAAGTGGATGGCTCTTTCCCTCAGGACAGCAATGGATCTGTGAATATTAAAATAAAAGACATAAAATCTAATTCTGTTTTGGTTTCATGGAAGGCAAGCTCTAAAATTCTGAAATCCAGTGTTAGATGGACAGCCTTTCCAAAAGCTGAAAATTCTCGAGCTGCACAGAGTGCTCGAATACCATCTGACATAAGGGTATATAATATTACACATCTAAACCCATCAACTGAATACAAAATCTGTATAGATATTCCCACTATCTATTCACAGAACAAGAAACAATGTGTCAACGTAACCACAAAAGGACTGGACTTAGCAGTGAAAGGCTATGAAAAGAACAACATAATAGGATTCTTTGCCTGCCTTGGAGCTCTTTTGGGAATCATCTCTGTGATATATCTCTACAGTTGCACCTCACGTGGGATGAACTATGACGTTGGACACAGCTATCTAAAGAATTACCTGAAGAAACAATCCTTTTCACTCAATGAGCTTTATCCTCCCCTGATCAGTCTTTGGGACATGGGCAAAGACAAAAGCACAGCAATGGAAGTAAAAGCAACTGTAATAGGTGTACCAACTAATATGTCATAAATGTGTCAGTATATCACTTAATTCCTGAAATAAAAAGCACATGACTGCATTTGTGCTGAACAAAAAGGCAACAAGAAAAATAATTTCTTTTACTTAGGAACTAGACATCTGGACTTTGCTGCTGCTGACAAATACGAATATGTACTCACCCAGCATACAAGAAGAATTTTAACTAACTGGTTTCTAATGGTATTCTACCAGCCAAATACAACTAATTTCATTTTCTAGAACTTTGATGGGACATTGAAGTCTGGAATACAGTGCAATTAGCCAAGAACATTTTCTGTATTTTTTTTTATTATTATATAAAGTAGTGGAACTGAGCAATACCTCCTTCTCTGCTGTATTACACACTCTAGCCACGAGTTTTTGAAGTGAACAGGTATACTAGGATTGACACATGGTGTAATGAAATGGACAAATTCTGTAGAGTAGACACAGTGAGTATGTGAATTTTTTTTATGAGGAAAATACATTTTTTGATTAAAATCCAAATAGTTTTTGGCTTGTTTGTTTCTAAACAAAACATTCTGGGTGCTCTTGTC
Source organism: Loriculus beryllinus (assembly GCA_039877255.1). NCBI lineage: Eukaryota > Metazoa > Chordata > Aves > Psittaciformes > Psittacidae > Loriculus > Loriculus beryllinus. The sequence goes on along the minus strand of JBCJKH010038130.1, from coordinate 3,799 downwards.
TGACAATAAACAAACTCATTCTAGGGCCTGACAAAATATCTCCTTACATTTAATCCTGTTAAAATACCAATCTGAGCACATAGGATATTTTTGCTGGGTTTAGTTAGGCTGTATAACTGCAATAAACTACACAATAAATATTTTTATAAAGTATTTACCCATAATAATAATATACATATTTTACACCGTGCTTATTGTGGAAGGAAGAAAGGAGAAGGCAGGTGGGAAGGAGACATAAAACTGATAGGGAAATAGATTGTTAGCTACCGATAAAAGCAAGTTTTGAGCTGCTTTGGTATTTTCCCAGAAGCCTGAATACTAAATGCAATGTTTCAACTCAGATAACATAAATCCAATATTTTGTCTTCAGTCAAAAGGGTAATTCAGTTACCAATAATGTCTAAACTTCAGGCTGGCCATACAAGGAACTCAGCTTGAATAGTTTAAATGATAGTAAGGTTTTCTTTCTGGACCTGCACACTTCTGTTCAGCATAAGCAACTGACTAACTTATAAACCTCCACAGCTTTAACAATGTAACAAGCAGTACATGACTGAGAGAAATATTATTAGTAGAAATTAAATGAAATAAAATGAAAAGAGAGCAATGAATACCTACTGCTGCCCGTAAGCACAGAATGTGCACAAAAAGCTGATGATCAGAATGGTGATTACAAATGAAACCCAGCTCTCTTAGGATGGAAAAAGTGACTACTCCTAAGCCCAGTAAAGACACTTGACCACTGAAATACTTGATGAAAAGAAATGGTACCTCCTGAAAAGAAAGCAATAGCAAATTTTTTATGCTATTTTAGTTTGCATGTATGAAAAAAAAAAAAAAAGCAAGAATGAAGAAAAAAATATTACCAGACATTGTGCTTAAGGAAAAAAATATTTATAGAATGTCTAGGTAACTTGAATTGCAAAGTAAAAATAGCGGTGACAAACATTTCTTGTAAGTCTTTAGTAGACTTTAACATTATTTAAACTCCATAAATATAAACTCCATAAATATAAACTCCATAATAATATATATTTCACTTTTCTAGACTTGTTTGAGGTAAACATTTCCTTGGAATTGCTGACATAATTTTTTCTAATAAAACAAAAATAATTAATTCTTGCATTTAGACGTGATCAGAAGAGTTACATCCTGTACTTAGATATTAACTTATTTATAGTTTGCTGCATACTCTCAAAATATTATTAGTGTATTAACACTTATAACATCAGAAAACAATTTCAGTTTACCTGCTACTAATGAATAACTTGTTTTCATGTTATAGATGTCTTTTTTCTAGTTAAATCCCAAGATTTTTAAACTCCACAAAAGTAATTTCCAAAGTTGCTAAAGACAGAAAGAACCTGATTCTAATTTTAAGCTACTAAAAGTTAGGCTATTCATAGAGTTGACATATTTCACTGAAGAAGTAGGTTTACAAACCTGACAAATCGCTATAGGACATAAGGGCATGCTGAAGAGGAGCACAGGAATGCTGAGATGCCATGACAGGACAACAGACAGCTCTGGATGAGCAGTTACTTGAGCAAAGGTAGCTCTAATGGGACCCGTCAATAAGCAGATACGCTAAGTGTTCAAGTGCAGGTTAGATGGGGATTTGGGCAGCCTGGCTTAGTGGAAGGTTTCCCTGCCTGTGGCAGTGGGGGTTGCATCTAGGGCAACCAGATATTCTTTAAGGTCCTTTTCAAACCAAGCCATTCTATGATTCTATGTTTAGCTTAGGTTTACCTTTGGAATAAAGCTACATTCAGAACTTACAACTCCTAGGACTTTGAATTTTTTTTTCCAGGCAAAAATATCTCTGTGCAATGTTATAAAACAGCATAAGAATACAAGTCTAAGGGAGAGTACTGATAAGAGGACTTTTCCCCCTCACAGAATAAGTACAGGATTTATTTACTTCATTTAAATATTTCATTTAAAGTTTCTGTTCATAGAATGCTTTTTATATAGAAATATTCTAAACTAAACTTTTGAAAGCTTAAATACATATATCTTATAAATATCTGAATTGTTTCATACTTTATACTGATATCAAATGAAAATATGCCTTACATTTTAAAAGAAATTGATTGTCCTGTTGCTAATCATTAAGATGCAAATTATTGCCTTTATATCACGAAAAGGGGAAATACAACTGCATTTTCATAAAGTAGGTTTGCAATCCTCCATTCAAGTGACCTTGATTAAGCCATTTTACAACTTTATACCTCTCTTTCTCTGAAAGTATCTCTGAAAGAATATGCAGTTTTTGCTTGCAGCTTACCAACAAAACACATCTTCTGTAACTACCCATTAAGTAATAATCTTTATTTGTGCAAATATGCCTTCACTGCTATCACTCAAAACTGAAAATGAAAACAAATACTAGGAAAATATCTGTAAGAACAGGGTCAGCAGTGTCTCGGCAATAGCTTACAAGATCACAGATTTTTTAGTGACTCATCGAATAAAACATTTATGATTTGGTAGGGGTGCTTAACTGATGGGGCGAAAAGGAGGAATACAACTGCAATAATGAGAATAGGCATATTCCTTCAAAGAGTTCATACTCTTACCAAAGGATCTGCAGAAATAAATGCTTGCAGGTTTAGACTAAAATTTTTAAATGACATATTTACTAGCACATTTGAGTTAACATAAACATTCATTTATTTGTGAATTTATGTCAACAGCATTTAAATTCTTCAGTATTCTACTGAGGTTTTAATTAATTTAGAATTGAAATATTATGTATTTTCAACAGAAATGCAAGTTCACTGATATTTTGTGATCAAATTCTAATTACTGTAAGAACACGTTAAGGGCAAAAATCATGTTGGAGGTGAGGCTGTTTAAACGCACTTAAATTAGAATTCAGGGTGTATATTGATTAATGAATGGTTGTTTGATCCTTTTGCTATATACATTTGTGTGCGTGTGTGAAGTACTTCTGTTATATTAGCAACCCTAGTCTGTTTGATACCTTTACTTCATTATATCTATACTGCATTACTGCATCTACTATACAAAAGTAGTATCTTGTAGAACACGTGGCAAAGCTTTCAATGGCAGTACTGTGAACCATCTACTATCCATATAAGCATACCATCTTTAATAACTCAAAGAAGCATCTCCATGATATCAGCCAAAAAAATCCTCTAAAAAGATTCATTATTTCTCCTGAGAAAATGAGCTGGCAGTGTGCAATGGAGCCCAGAAAGCCAACCACATCCTGAGTTGCATTAAAAGAAGAATGACCAGCAGGTCGAGGGAGGTGATCCTGCCCCTCTGCTCTCTTGAGACCTCACTTGGAGTACTGAGTACAGTTCTGGTGTTCTCAATATAAAAAGGACATGGAACTGCTGGAACAAATCCAGAGGAAGGCCACAGGTTTGAGAAGGGGACTGAAGCACCTCCCATATGAAGACAGGCTGAGAAAGTTTGGGCTGTTCAGCCTCAAGAAGAAAAGGTTGCATGGAGACCTCATAGCAGCTTTTCAGTAGTGATAGGACACGGGGTAATGGATTCAAACTTAAACAGGGGAAGTTTAGGTTAGATATAAGGAAGTAGTTCTTTACTGTGAGGGTGGTTAGGCACTTGAATGGGCTGCCCAGGGTAGTTGTGAATGCTCCATCCTTGGCAGTGTTCAAGGCCAGGTTAGACAGAGCCTTGTGTGACATGGTTTAGTGCAAGTGTCCCTGTCCATGGCAGGGGGTTGGAACTGGATGATCTTAAGGTCCTTCCCAACCCTAACTATTCTATGATTCTATGATTCCTTGACTGAAGACATTCTTCA
>JBCJKH010038128.1:0-23999 GCA_039877255.1 Loriculus beryllinus | reverse complement strand
CGATCTAGTCCCCATAATTCACGAAGAAATGGTTAGTGACCTTCTGCTCCACTTAGAAGTACACAATTCTATGGGGCCAGGTGGGTTGTACTCAAGACTGCTGAAGGAGCTGGTAGAGAAGCTTTCTAAGCTGCTCTCTGTCTTTATCTGCAGACCTGGCTTTGGGCAGGTCCTTGAGTATTGGAGGTTGGCCAGTGTGATGCCTTTCTGTAAGAAGAGCACGAAGGACCCTGGAAACTATAGGCCTGTCAGTCTGATTTCAGTGACAGGGAAGGTCATGCAGCAGATGATCCTAAGTGACATCATAAAGCACATACAGGAAGACAGGAGGTCAGGCCCAATCAGCATGGGTTTATGAAGGGTTCTGCTTGACCAACTTGATCTCCTTCTACAATAAGATGACCTGCTGGTTGATGAGGAAAAGACTATAGACAATGTGTATTTGGACTTAAGTAAAGTATTCGACACTGTCCCCTGCAGCATTCTCCTGGAGAATTGACTTCTCATGGCCTGGATAAGAGGATTCTTTTCTGGATTGGAAGCTGGTTGAATGGCCGAGGCCAAAGAGTGGTCGTAAATGACATCACATCTAGCTGTCTACTGATCACTAGTGGTGTCCCTCAGGGCTCTGTGTTAGGGCCAATTTCATTTAATATCTTCATTGATCATCTGGATGGGGTGTACCCTCAGTAAACTTGTGGCTGCAAGTGTTAATCTGCTGAAAGACCAAGGTGGCTGCAAGTGTTGATCTGCTGAAAGATAGAAAGCCTCTGCAGAGGGATCTGGACAGGCTGGATCAATGGGCTGTGACTAATGATATGAGGTTCAAGAAGCCGAAGTGCCAGGTCCTGCACTTGGGCCACAACCACCTCATACAATGTCCAGGCTGGGGGAAGACTGGCTGGAAAGCTGCCCCATGGAAAAGGACCTGAGGCTGCTGGTTGACTGAGCTGAACATGAGCCAGCTTGTGCCCAAGCAGCCAAGAAGGTCAATGACATGCTAGGCTGTATTCAACACTGGTGAGGCTACACCTCAAATACAGTGTTCGATTCTGGGCTCCTCACTACAGGAGAGACATTAGGAATGGGTCTCTGGAATGGGTCCAGAGAAAGGCAACAAAGCTGATGAAGGGTCTGGAACACAAGTCTGATGAGAAATTGCTGAGAGTCCTGGGAGGTTTTAGTCTGGAGAAGAGAAGGCTCAGGTGGGACCTTATTTCTCTCCGCAATTACCTGAAAGGAGGTTGTAGTGAGGTGGTGGTTCGTCTCTTCTCCCAGGTAATAAGTGATAGGGCAAGAGAAAATGGCCTCAAGCTATGCCAGGAGAGGTTTAGATTGGATATTAGGAAAATTTCTTCACAGAAAGGGTGATCAAGCATTGGAACAAGCTGCCCAGAGAAGTGATGGAAGTGTTCAAAACCATGTGGATGAGGCCGTCAGTGATATGCTGTAGTGGTGAACTTGGCAGTCCTGGAGTAACTGTTGGACTTGACGATCTGAGAGGTCTTTTCCAACCTAGCTGATTCTGTGACTGTATGATTTGATGAATATCAACACAAAGAATATTTTATCAGAAAAACTGTGAAATAATTGTTGCCCCTCATTAGAAAATGTTTTTATTTTCTTTTAAGAAGAAAAAGCTAGCAGTATTTGCAAGAGTCTTCACTGTCCACTCAAGCATTTATTTGTTATTTTTAGTGGGGTTTTTTTCAGGTAACCATCTAGAAGTAAGAAAATAGACCAACACAGAGTGTATGACTGAGTATCATTTATCTCAGCAATTCGGAAAATACTTGGAAAAAGCATAGTAACAGTAATATTTGTCATTAAAAGATTCACATAAAAGAGGACATATGGAACAGCTTTGACATTTTGGTCAATGTGCAAAAAAAGAAAATGTTACACCAAGTACAATACTTTTTCTGCAATATACGTATGCACATTACTTATGCTTAGAATCAAGAAGACAGAATCGTAGAGGTTGGGAGGGACATTTCAAGGCCACCTAGCCCACCTCTGCCGCCAGTGTAAGGCCAAATTCAACACTGGACTCCGTATTAACAAAGAAGTACAGATTTTTCAACAAGAACATAAGCAAACTTTATAAAAAGAACTCAAAGCTTTCTTTGTAATTCAAATTAGTGTATTGAATTTAGTCCAAATTCCTATCCCAAACACAAAGAGCACACAGCTATAAATCTTATGTTATAGTGCCAATTAGTATGAAATTAGTGCGTAGTTTTTTTCAGAAGCAGGAATTTTAAAGATGTATAGGAATTAAATATAAGTATGTATAGCATACAGAACTGGAAATGTTACACTCATCTCACTTAATTTAGGCTCCAAGATTCTGTAAACTTATTTTAAAAATATCTTTCATATTCAGTATTACTATTTTATGGAAATTAAGAGAAAATTATGTGAGGCCATGCTTATTTTCCCCGTTTTCCCACTTCCATGAAAAAAAAGCTTCAGTTTCATTTTTTTGTTTGTTTTTAATAGTCTAGAAGTTTTTCACTATTTATCCTTGGTTCTCCTTGAAGGTCAAGCCCCAATTAACTTGCAGTAAAGTCTTTGTCCTACACACAAAAACTAAGAAAGCTGAAGAATCCATGACCTGGTGCCAGAAATATAGGGATCAATAAAATCTACATAAATAGATTTTTATTTTACCTATACATATGTATGTTTATATGGCTGATTTCACAGTAGTATACTTGGACAAAAAGTGGCAAATTATGCTTACTTGGAAATAAGAAGTCTTGGAAGTTAATTGAAAGAATGGGGAAGTTCATACATCTCAGAGGCTTTATTCTCTTTTTCTGCTTGCCTCAGGAAACAGACAGTTCATCTGTTTACAGTGTCTTCATACATTTGAGGTTATACCTTTTGAAACCATAAAGGATAGAAATACATTAAAAGAAATATTTTGGATCATGGAAACCAAATTGTTGAATTTCAGATTCATGGGAAGCACACAGCTCTATTTACACCAAAATATGCAGGCATTTAACTCTAGGGGAGTTAAATGTAAAACTTGCTTTATAATTCTTCCAAAGAGTGTAGAAGTGTGACAAAAACTACTGAGTTATACTTAGCACCCAATTTTCATTACCTTTTTTTGTTGTTGTTGTTGCAAATCTAGTCCATCCTCTTTAAACCATTCTATTTCACTTAATCTGATGACTGATCTTTCTTTGATGTAACATCCTATCTTCTTTAAGACCTCAAAATAGGGAAAAAAAAAATCAAATTCTGTATAGAAAATATACCAAAAAAAATGAGAGTGCCAAGCAAACATTTTGCTTTTAAGGACTAAAATACAGACATTGTCATGTCTGTGAGTGTCTTCAGCATAACAGTCTGTGACTTGCAGGTAAGATGTAATGAGTGTGGATGCAGAGTTTGTTATGGTTTCAGGGCCTTCTGTGACTTTTACTGAATGTAAAATCCTACAAACAAATACATTAAACCTGATCCTGGAGAAATAACTTACAAAATGAGATAGTCTCCCCATACAGTGCCAATATGTATTTACGTGTGTACCTTTATACTAAATCAAAATCCTTTATCCCTCCCCTACAGAGAAAGCTAATCTTGCTTCCTATATGCCTTCAAGAATTCAGAGTAATTGTGCTATCATAAAAAATATGTTTTCCACTTAGTACTCACACATAATTTTGTTACATAGTGTTTGGAAAGTATGTAGCCATTCCTGTAATTAATGTTTCTGCTAAGCAATAAAGAAATATTAAAAGTTCTGTTTTAAAGAAACATTTCCAGCACTAGAGACAGCATAAATATTATTGGTATTCTGTGGCTGTCTGATGCCTTTCATGCTTTTGAAATTCTCTCTTTTTTCTCCTGGACATTCTAAATAAATCAAAATTCATGGAAAGTTTCTCATTTGATTCATCAGTATTTAGTCAGGCCATAAAGGCTTGAATTTGTTCCCACCAGTGACAACATCAAAACCTGTTGACTTTTGACTTCAGGACAAGTCTCTAAAGCGTCCTCCTTCTCATAACATGCACCATTTCCTTTAGCGTATTCATTTTCCACAAAATGTTTACAGTTCTTATATATATATAGTTTACCTGTAAATAAACTATGTATTTTTCATGAATTCGTAATCACTATTAACGCAGAATTCTATATTGTCGTATTGTATCTCTAATGTTTAGTTTAGCATTCTGGTAGTTTTTCCTTTTTGTGAGGTAGATTATAATAGTGCACAAAAATACCCTTCCCCACCCGCCACTCTTCCCTCTACTATGCTTGCCATACACTTCTAGAATATTTCTTTTCTTTCTCCTAAATGTCTTGTGTTACACACTGCAGGTAAAGGAAGAAGGAAAAAATAAACATAAAATGAAAAAAACATGCAATGAAAATCCATGTTTATGAAGTATCCAACTCCTTTCCCGCCAAAAATGCCTCTTTCACTCTTCAGTATTGACTATATGGTCTTGAAATAACAAAAACAAGGGCTATGATTGAAATTACTTCTATGCTTGATGCTTTTGTTCTGCTTGACTTAGTGTTCTGTATCAGATTTTTTGATTTTTTTATTCAGGGAAAAAAATATTCAGCTTTAGATGAATACATATTATTTTTATTTTTCAGTCAATGGCAACACTTTAATATTCATAATACTTAGATTGGGCAAAAAGCTGAATGAAAATTGTACCAGAAATATGGTTCATAATTTTTGTTTAAAAGTGTGTTTTATAAATATGTGTTGCTTCCTTGGTAAGGGGTAACAGTAGCAACATTTGGTTTCTTGCTAATAGCTCTAAATTTATGAGCTAACAACATATTTTTGAGGGCACTTAGCAGTTTCTGAAAATAATATATATGATAATCTAAAAATATTTTAGCAAATGAGAACATAAAAACTATGAGCAATAGTTAAAAAGCAATTATTCAAAACTAAAGAGATAATGGATGGTCAGAGCACAAATAATGCAGACCTTACTGTCTTAAATGTAATACTCTTTTTACACAAATGCTATAAATTTTTTCATGTAAAAAAATCAATATTAAAGTATTATCAATTATCACTGCTAAAAGAGGTTAAGTATCATAAACTTCAGAAGTGAACAGTTCTATTTATTCGATTTTGCATTTTTTTCTGAGTTACTCATAGAGAAATGTTGAGAAAGGGTATTACAAGAATTACCTTGCTTTGCTTATACTGTTACCATTCGGAAAACTAAACAATAACAATGAGGGAGGAATCCTAACCTTGCTCAAATCTTCACGGACTCTAGAGATAAAAAGCACAGACTGTACATCCCACTGGGTTGATGACAGTAGTGAAGTTCAGGAACAACTTACATATAGCAGGTAGCAATCACTCACTAGCTGTCTCAGTGCTTCTCTGTAGCAATTGCCTGTGAGTTTGGTCAGTTTTATGGCAATCACTGATAGCCTGTCCTGATCAAAATGAACCAGATGATTTCCATAGGTTTCTACTCTTACACCAAATAGCAGACGAGGATTGGTGGAACAGAAGGAAATCTAACTAAGGAGTGACATTCAATGGAATTCAACCTTTTCCATACTGTGTTATTGCTAATAAAAAAAAAACAAAAACAAAAACAAAACCAAAAAAGAAACAAACCAAAAACCAAAAAAAAAAAAAAAAAAGAAAAAACAAACCAAAATAATTTCAGTTGATATAATGTCAAATAATGTATCATTTTAATCCCATATCCTGTTCCTGTGGTAAAACATATGAAATGTTAGCTTGTCCTTATATGCAGTTCTGGAATAAAGTTTCTAGTTTCCTTCAAAACAAACCAGATGTAACTCTAAGAACAGTTCTAGTGTAAGCTTATGAAAATGTTTGTACCTGTTACTAACTGTAGAAAAGATCCTGGGGTTTTAGTTCAGACGTTGATACTAGGGTTAAAAGAGATTAGAATCATAGAATTGTACATTGGTTTGGGTTGGAAAGGACTTTAAGATAACACCTCACACTAAACCATGTCACCTGAGACTCCGTCCAACATGGCCTTGAAGACTGCCAGGGGTGGAGCATTCACAGCTTCCTTGGGCAACCCATTCCAGTGCCTCACCAACCTCACAGTAAAGAACTTCCTCTTTATATCTAACCAAAACTTCCACTGTTTAAGTTTAAACCCATTACCCCATGTCCTACCGCTACAGTCCCTAATGAAAAGTCTCTCTCCAGCACCTTTGTAGTCCCCCTTCAGATATTGGAGAGCTCCTATGAGGTCTCCACGCAGCCTTCTCTTCTCCAGGCTGAACAGCCCCAATTTTCTTACCCTGTCCTCATACAGGAGGTACTTCAGTCCACTGAACATCCTCATGGCCCTCCTCTGGACTTGCTCCAACAACTCCATGCCTTTCTTACCTTGAGGACACCAGAACTATACATGATACTCCAAGTCAGGTCTCATGAGAGCAGAGTAGAGGGGCACGAGGATGATCAGGGACTGGAGCATCTCCCATACGAAGACAGGCTGAGAAAGCTGGAGCTGTTTAGCCTGGAGAAGAGAAGGCTGTGTGGAGACCTCATGGCAGCCTTCCAGTATCTGAAGGGGGCCTATAGGGATGCTGGGGAGGGACTCTTCATAAGGGACTGTAGTGATAGGACAAGGGGTTAATGGATTTAAAGGGTGAAGTTCAGGTTAGATATAAGGAAGAAGTTCTTTACAGTTAGGGTGGTGAGGCCCTGGAACAGGTTGCCTCAGAAGTGATAAATGCTCCATCACTGACAGATTTGGAACAGATTGTCAGGAGATGGAAATGCCTCTCCACCACTTCACTAAATACAAGTCCCTTTTCACAGCAGAATGAAGATTCTGGGCTGAAGCCAGATGAGCAGAATTCCCACTACAACAGAATTTGACTGAAAGCTACAGGAAGGACAGGTTTCCTTGCATGCCCATGTATAGAGAAGAACTGATACAGACCAGCACAAGAACTTTTGTCTAGGCTAAGAATTCTGTAACAAACATTCCCAAAAGCAAATTAATTAATTTAACCTTTGCTTAACTTCCTCTAAAAATCTCTAAGATTAGCTGCCTCATCTGACGGTGGCAATTCTGGAACACTTCCAAATACAATTGAGGAGAACATTAAACCCTAGTGATAAACAACAGAAAGGTTCTACAAAACACATATCCTGAATCTTAATTCAGTGCCTTAAGTACCTTTATTCTCAGTAGTATTACTAATAGATTATAAATTCTGTAGCAGTCAGGCATATATATTCATTATTTGACAAGGGTGAGGATGGTATATACCTTCTAATGTTAGTCCTAGTCCATCTTTATAAAAAGCTGTTAATATTAATGAAGGTAAGTTAGACTTCTGAACCAGAGACGAACAGACAAGCTATGCTAGTCCATACCACCTGAACAGCCCACTGGGCTGCCTTCACAGAAACACATCATCTACATGTTGTCAGAATGCACTCTGACATAGTACAGAAGCATCAGTGCCTATATCCAAAATCTTCAAGGATCAAATGTCAGGTAGATCTTTAAAGAAAATACTCAAAAGATTAACCATTACATTGTACATCTGTCTGATTTACTATTCTGTTTGATATTAACTGATATCAATTTGACATTAAACAATTAATTGATATAAATTTGATATTAATTTAAATATTAACGATTCTTACCACTTGGCCATTTCTAATAGACATCTGTACTTCCAATGTCCAGAAAGTTTGGGATACACAAAGAACTGTTTGTCCAGGCCACTCTCTTACCCAATTAATACGTGCAGTTTTTGGATAAGCTTCAAGTGCCTCCCTAATGACCTAGACAGCAAAAAGCACACTATAACTACATGTGAAAGCAGATAATATTCAGATTTAGAATTTAGGTTAGATTGTCTTACTGAGAATAATCTGGATTAAGCCTCAAAAATTCAACTCTATAACAGTGATAATTTTGCAAGCAAATCTGTCAATAAAGCTCAAAAGCACAAAATGTCATAATATCAACAAGTGATCACACAGAATTTCTGAGAATTTCTCTACACATTCTAAAATGATTCTTGCCTCAGATACATAAATTTTATACATCCATCTACAATGAAACTAGAAAGCAAGCACAAACACAATTTAGTTAGAAGTAGCATCCCACACTGAAAGTATTCTCATCTATTAATACTAATAAAACCCCACAGCTTTTAATTTTGCAGATGATATTATTTAAATTTGTATCTAACTTCAAGTGTGTTTTCTAATAACAGAATGATTAACGTGGTTCTAGTGCCACTCAAAGATAATCACAATGAAATCAAAACTTGCACTGGAAAAAAACCTTCCAGTCTATACCAACAGGTCATTTTCCTCTCATGAAAAAAAAAAAAAAAACAAAAAAAAAAAAAAAACAAAACAAAAAAAAAAAAACACCCAAGAAACAACAGTCTTATTATTAACAAGCTCCTCAACAAATTTAGATGGTTCCTCAAACAGTGAAAACAACCTCAGTGACTATCTACCACTTGTTTCGCAGCTCCAAGCCTTTTTGCTTTTAGCAATCTATATACACAATAGCTTAAATTAAAAAATATACATCTATGAGGGAAAAATGTGTCTGCACTGACATTAAATGACATGTAAATGTTAACCATTGTAGATCATTATGAAAGTTCTGCAGTCAAGGGTAACTGTTCTGCAGTCAAGGGTAACTGCATGAGATGGTGCTTAAACATTCCTTAGTCAGGCACCTCAGTTTGTCCATGTATGCATCGAACAGATCAGGTTATTCACTTCATTCTGTACTGCTATGCTACTACAAAAATTAAGCTCTTGTAACTGTAAGAAAGCATGTGCACATTCAATTACATCCCTTGACGTTGAAAAGGACCACAAAAAAGACAACAGAGATGGTTAAATATAAGACGCAGCGATGAGACACAGTAAACACTAGAACAATAAAATCTGAAGAGTTAATGGTCTTGATTAGCCATAATTAAGAGAAACAGTAGAACAAAAAAGAGAAAAAAAAACAAATCTGGCCAAACGTTCAGTTTAATCTTGTCCCTTAATGCGACACCAAGTGGCATCAACCATCTCTGTCAAACTGACATCAAGTGACATCAACTGACATCAACAATCTCTGGCAAAAAGATCCTTGGTGCCAGTGTTTTGTACTATTTAAAGAATTTTAGATCATTTTATAACCAGTAATTGACACCAGAACTAAAAAACTATGTAACCTTTAAAGACTGAATTCATTGGTTTAATGTTGAGGCTAGGTGCAAAGAATAAAAAGTGATTCCAGTATATGTTAATGTTTACTGAAGAAATCATTAGCCTAGAAAAGAGGTTGGGACTTGTTACCTTGTGGATAGACTTCAGCATAGCTTTCTCCAGTTCAACCAGCCATTTTTCAACCTGACCTCTTGCTGCCGATGTCGAGATTGTCTCTATGAGTTCCACAGTCTCTCCTTCATGACTTTTAATGTGTGTAATATCTAATGCATCAGTAAACTCCACTTTTGCAATTCCTTCAAAACACTTTTTCAAGTGAGGTTGCACTCTAGAAAACAGAAGTAGTATTAAACAGCTACTGACAATTTTTTTCTTGCCAATACTACCAAAGAAGAGCTAACTAAACAAAAAGCAAAAAAATCCTGAACCATTTTCTTAAACCATCATTCCAACTTTGTTAAAAAGTTTATTCTCAGCAATAATTCTTGTGTACGACCCCTGCAAGATGCTTACCACAATTTTGGAAGACAATTTTAAATATGTAAAATATTACTTTTAATCCCTGTAACATATAAACTGGCAATGATAAACAAATATCCTTTAACTGCTAACCCATTTACAGTACACAAAATGCCATTATTTATACCTTCCCAGCAAACTAGAGTAATTACAAAGAATTTGAGTAAAGCAACCAGGTATGGCCTTAACACAATACCTTTTCCCCACAAGATCTCTTGCCCTGTTCATTGCACTGTATGAGTATTTCTCTGTGACTGAGTTGGCATTTTGTTTTCATTTTCCTCCTTATTTTTGCATGACCTTGCACTGATTTCACTAAACGTTATCAAGTCTGCATATTGGGAATCAAACCTGAGTTTCTCCACATACAGCGAAGGCTCTAAGTGTAAGATCACTTAAGCAAGAATCATCATAGAGTTCATTCCACTCAGTATAAGTGACTTATATTGAGTTACACTTTTTTTTATACACTCATTCAGTATAATCCTAAATGTGGTTGAGGAGTAGAAATCCTAGTAAGAGTTAAAACATGGCAAAAACCTTCTGAAATAATTTAATTTGGACTGCTCCTAAAAAGATACAGCTCAGGTCAGCAGTTCTATCTGATATTCAATTTTCTAGTGGGAAAAATCAGGCATGTTCATTTTATCATAAATTGCTATATGGATTTCTGATTCTGAAAACCAGTGTATGGAAGGGTTACTAGTTTAGAAAACAGAACTGAATTTAATTACCCATATTAAAAATTACTCCGCGTTCACCTGTCATAAAATCTAACAAGCAGATACTTAATGCCACAACTCTCAGTGAGAAAAAAGTCAGTTCTGGGTTCAGAAAACCAATATGACAAGAATATCTGCATGCACCATGAGTCACAAATATAACTATTAAAAATTACTATACCGAGTAGGGTCTTTGGTCTCTGAAAGGATCTCAAGGAGTTCATCATTAGATAAGAAAAAGAATCTTGGGAAAAACAGACGCTTCTTCTCTAGGTATTCATTAAGTCCCTTGAGAATTAGCTCCATAAATTCATTGCACTTTCTCAGTTTTTCCAACATACTGTCTATTTCTGCTACTGCCAGAACGTGCTTGTCCTGGAAAAGAAATTATTCCAGATAAAAATGTTAATGCCTTCTTAAGTAAGTCAAAAAGCACTGCAGCAATTCTTAAGCAAAAAGAACCTCTATTTCAAATTCTGCTTTACTCAAACCATTGCCAGGTATATTACTAGATGCCTTCATTGCAGGGTTCACTGAAAAACTAGTTTGGCAGTTGGTATTGCAATATTTTTTTGTAAAACATAAACTCTTATTGTTGAAAATCATTTTCAAAACAGAACCAGTTCAAGCAACAGAATTCCCATCATTCTGTTTGAGCAACATCAATTTACACTGAATGGATTACAATTGGATTATGAAATTAAGTAGCATGAACAATTAAAAGGTTTTGAAAGACGTTTAAAAGTGCACTTTCATGATAACAATGCAGCCACATCTTTTTAGTGATAATCATCTCAGAGTTCAATGCAAAAAAAAAAAAAAGAAGAAAAAAGATCTTTCCTTCCATATAAAGTATATAAATATATATTTGAAATTATAAGTATTGAAATGACAAAGTTGTACACAGGCAACACTGACACTTCAGTACTAACAACTAGTAATTTGGTCTGAAAAAAGGATATTTTCTGATCGTAATTAATTTACTTGCATACATTTTCACTAGCAAAATGAGGAAAGTTATACTTGCTTTAAGAACATCAATTATATTTTTATTTCTTTTTACAGTAACACCTGGCAATATATACTATTGGATAAGCACTGGGTTTCTTTTCTTTCTACACTGTGTAGATGACAAAATGCATATTGACATATTGTGCATTCCAAATGCTTTCTACTGCTTTCCATATCAGCCTTTCAAATTAAATAAAAGCTACTGCATAAGATGAAAGGTTTCTGTTAATATAAATAAAAAAAATATTTGCAAAAGACCTAAAGGTTTCCAAGCTAAGAGGCTTTAAAGCAATACAGCTGTCTGACCACCAGGTACTAGCATTTAATATACCTTATGACCAATTTATAGCATAATCTCATCATTGCATTTTTTAATCTTGCTCAGCAACTATGGGGTTTGGGAAGCAAAACACTACACACATTGAAAAGAAGAAAATTATGCAGATTTATGATGGTGGAAGCCTAACCAAGCAAATGCTTCTACTCAGTTCCAGTATGGGCTTGCTTTCACCAGTGACTGAATTTATTCAGTTCTGGTTCAGTTCTGGTTCAGGCCTGTGCCAATACATTAACTGACTTGTTAGCAGTGAACTGATTCAAACCCATTCATGTTGCAATACGTAACATTTTACAATTACAAAGTTCTGGCAAAGAAGTGGGGAGAGATTAACCCCAATCCCCTGTTCAACTTCTGAAATTCTGGGAGCACACCTACTGCTGTATCAGCACCTAAATCACACTGTATTTCCCCATAATTTGAATGGGGCCAGAATGATGGTAGGTGAGATGGAAACAGAGCTAACTAGAAATCCTAGATCACCTCTCTTCTTCCCAGTGAGTCTGCACCTGTAAGTACACACCACAGAAGATGGTATCCAGGATTAAAAGACACACACGTATATCCAACGATAAGAAACACCAAAGAGATTGGTAGGGAGAATTTCAAGCTAGTCAGTCTACTGAAGGCTTGTAAGAACTGCTGACAAAGACAACAGACTGCAGAAATCAAAGATGCATACAGACTATTTCCATTCTGAACAGTTTTGTTAGAGACCATCACAAACATAGAATGCCCCACTCAGAAACGTCCCTGATGGGGTTTGCAGAACAAGAGTCTCACAGAACAGAAGCATGGGTGACTCATGCTGCAAAGGATGAGAGGTGAGAGACAGGCTAGATGGCTGTGCGAAGCTCAGAAGGTGCAAAAGGTACCTATCTGTAAGAAATAAACTCTTCAGGGTGACAATGCAGATCTGACCCAGCAACCTGCCTACAGTTCAGCTTCAGTTTGGAGAATTTAATAATAAATTCCAAGTTCAGCTTCAGTTCAAAATCTCATAACATTCTGAATTAATCGCAATGTGCATTCAGCATTGGCTCAATTCCCTGCTCATGTTACACATATACTTCCAACTTAATGAAAAACCCCAGAATTGTATGTTTATCTAATTGATCATCATGAGGGTGCACCGCCCTAATATAATAATCACGGTGTTCCTTTGTACTACATTTACCTTCTGTCACTTGCTTCTTGCATCACACCAAACCCAAACAAACTCAGTAACTACATACACTTTTCATCTATACACAGACAATTAAGCTGTCAGTATATAAACTTAGTTCGTAATTGGTTTTCTGAAACAGTTTTTTATGCACAAGCAACTGTGTAACTACATGTTGTCAACAGAAAGAGGTTTTGTTCCCTTTCTTAGTGTTATTTATCATCAACAAATAGAATTAAGTGCAACTGGTAAAGCACATCAAAGCTGTGTTGCCAGTTTTACAAATGGGAGCCTTCCCGCTTGTTTTCTCTTTCATATGAGAAAAAGTCAGGCAAAAAAATAATTTATGCCTCAACACAGATTTCCCACTTACAGTTCTCCTAAGGCGTGCAGAAAAAAAAAGGTAATGCTATCATTCTCAGTCTTGTGAAACATCATTGTTACTTACTTCGTCTGTGACACTGTGAGTGTCAATTAGGGAAAAAAATATAGGAAAATAGTATAAATCAAGTGTATAGAAGTAATCTGAGTACCATATTGAGATACCATCACAAACTCAAGTTTCCAAATACAGTTTTTGACATATCATAGGTTGCAGGCTCTATTTCTTTTCTTTCTTTCTTCCCAACAAAGACAGTAAAGCTTCAGTATCCTAAAAATTATTTGAATGTATCTGAATCACTAAGTAACTTAACCCTCATTAATGTGCATTGCTTAAACTAGGTTTTGAAAATTAAGCAATAACATATGATTGTGCAAATTTGTGATGAAAAGCTAAGCAAATAGAGGAATTTTATAATACAGAGCAATTTTCTATTATAATGCAAAAAAGCAGAGACAGACTCAAGTTAGCTATACGATATAAGAAAGACCATTCATATAGATCAGGGAAGAGCATTCTTTTAAGTCATGAAATTAAACACTACATTTGTGGAAACAGACTGCCATCTTCTGGAAAATAATGCCTGCTTGTTTAGCCAAAATCAACTTAGAGACTGTTAAGCTTCTAGTCTGGCATTTATATTCTCCTGTACAAAAAAGAGATTTATCTTTTTTCTGCAGTGATAACACATATCATATTTAAAAAATACTTGTATTCAATTAGCACTGAATATTTGAAGATTTTCTCAAAAGAGATCATACAGCACACAATATCCAGAAATATAAATCTAACTACTGAAACAAAAATACAATCTCACAAATAGATCTTAATAAACTATGCTAACTTCTGGAAAGTGTCAAAGCAGACTGACAAGACAGGAACATCTGAACTGCCAAGCATGTGCGGTGATAGTGTCTGACAATTGCCTTATGTACGGATTCACAGTAGATGAGAACAGTACTTTTGAAGCAAGTTAAATATCTAAACAGTTTAAAGTTACAGAGGCATCTCTACCATTCAATATGCAAACAAACAGCATTTTTCAACAGGAACAATCAGTACTGGACACAGTGGTAGAGACGTGGCCTCACCAGGGCAGGGTAGCAGGAGGACCACCTCTCTCAACTTGCTGGCAATGCTCTTCCTAATGCAGCCCAGGATATCATTTGCCTTCCTAGCCACAAGGGCAGACTGCTTACTTATGGACAACGTGTTGTCCACCAACACCCTCTCCACAGAGCTACTTCCCAGAAGGTCAGCCATTATCTGTACTGATGTAGGGGGTTATGCCTTTCCAGGTGCAGGATCATGCACCCTATGAGAAGACACTGGGAGAGCTGGTTCAATTTGGTGAACAGGTTGCCCAAAGAAGTGGTAAAAGCTCCATCCCTGGCAGTGTTCAAGGCCAGGCTTGGGTGGAGTCCCTAGGGTGAGGGAGTCCCTCTAGGGTGAGGAGTCCCTGCCCATGGCAAGAGGGGTTGGAACTAGGTATCTTAAGGTCCTTTGAAAGCCAAACTGCCCTATGATTCCAAGTGGAAAGTGAAGAGCCAAATTCTCAGCAGTGCAACAGGGGGCAACAGGTACAAATCTTTGCCTGGGAAGTTCAGCTTGGACATTAGGAAAAAAGTATTCTCTGGGAAGGTACTGCAGCACTGAATTCTCTGGAGGTAATTCCAAGAAATGTCTGTCCTTGGAGATTTTTGAAATTTGGCTACAGAATGCTGTGGCTGAACTCTTGTAGTGCTGGCAAAAGTTCTGCTTTCAGAAGCAAGTCAGGCTAACAGTGGTGGCCCCTCCCAATCAGTGTTTCTATGGTTCTATTTGAAACAGTTCTGCAAAATCGTTTTTTTTAAAGAACCTAAGAAAGGAGGCTAAGATGAAACAGAAAACAGATTACTCTGTTATCAGACATACTACAAATTCGCTCTATATTCTTAGGACAGCAGTACTTACCTCTAAAACAGATTTCATTATTTCTTTCCATGTCTTAACCACAGTAGTGAATCGCCTACTTTCTTCAGGCATCTGAGCCATGATGTCAGGAGAACTGAAAATTGGCTCCAAATAAAGCCAAGTAGCCTGTACCTTCAGCCATTCATCCAGGATATCCTGTACCAACAAAAGCTTTCCTTCCCATTCCCTAGAAAATAGTATTAGTTTAAATGCATGAATTGATACTTCCTGTAAAACATTTCCAGGTGTCCTGGCTGATGCAGTGCTGTGTTTTGTCTTCACTCTGAGAACAATGCTGATAACACACCAATGTTTTACTTGTTGCTCAGCAGCACTTACTTGATCCAAGGTCTTTTCAGTCTCGTGCTCTATCAGTGAGGAAGGGCACTGGAAGCCAGGAGGAAGCAGAGACAGGACACCTGACCCAAACTAGCCAAAGAGGTATTCCATACCTCAGCATGCCTAGTATATGAACTGGGGGGAGTTACCCAGAAGCCCAAATCACTGCTCAGGGTGGGCTGGATACCTGTCAGCAGTTGGTGAGCAAATGCATTATGCATCACAGTTGTTGTTTGGGTTTTGGTTTATTTTCTCTCTCTTTTTGTTATTTCCCTTTTCATTATTATTATTGGTGGTAGCAGTATATTATACCTTATTTTAATTATTAAACTGTTCTTAACTCATGGGTTTTACCTTTTTTCTGATTTTCCTCCCCACCCCATTGAGGAGCAGGGGTAAGCGAGCAAGGGGTTGCATGGTAATTGTTAGCTAGTATTAAGCCACACCAGCACACTGCTACAGTCTTTTTGGAAATTTGCATATTCAGCAAGTGCAACAGGTATGTTTTAAGACATCAACAGAAATTACATTCACGTAGCCTGATTTCCTGCATAAGAAGCCCATAGTAATCACCTCTGTTGATTTTGCTTTTACCAAGCGGTAGAGAAAAATGCAGCTTTCCAAGAGGTGATTTAGACAGCTCAGTTAATTTGCTTCCACCAAAAATACATCATAATGAAGATGACAAATTTGGAATAATCTCTGGAAGCAATCCAGAATTCTGTTTTGCTAGGTTATTGAGAAAAGCAACCACTCTGTTCTAGATCTCAAAGTCCAAATTCACAGTAATACCTTACATTATTAAAAATGCTGTCAGTCACCAAACAACTCTTGATGAAATTACCATGGTTTGCTTCCTCTTTTTCATAGGCAAAACCTACCATTTTACAATAGTAAGGAAGGAAGTCTTAGACTATGGTAGAGTAGCAATTAGAGAATTAATGCTTTGCATTCACTTAATAGTGCTACTGGAAAGTACCTGTCCGTATATGTACATATATACTCACATTTATTAACACGTGCTAAAATCTGAAATAGCATTTCTGCAGGTTAATAGGAGTTTGGAGGTACCTATGTAACTAAATAACTATAGCCCAACTTCAGGTGAGAGAGATAAAACCAGATTAAAATCTATGCTCAAAGACAGAAGTATGGAAATTTTAATATGCAGTGCTAAGTTTTAGAATTTAATTTTCTGCATTAGAAAAAAAAATACATACTCTTTCATCACTCCCCCAATATTTGGCTTCATTTTCTTTATCTCCTTACATAAGACCTAGGATTTTTAACGAAAAGCTAAAAGATTCAGCAGTTTTATAATTTAGGTAGGAAGCTTAGACTATATTCTCTTAGTCTACAACCTTTCCCTTTATACTTCAGTTATCTTTCACCTGGTAAAACAAATATAATGGTATGATGCATGTAGTACCTTAAGTACCAGAGCATGTTAAAAATGTTTCGTAACCTCTCCAATGCATTAGCACTTCCCATAGTGTTAATTAAAGACTTTTTTTCCAAAATCATCTTTATGAGATTAAACAGCATGTAGCTGACTAAAGCTTGACCCTTTTAAAATGAGATTAATTCACTGCTTAAGGGGATAAATAAAAGCAACTGAAGTCCCTCCAGATGAAGCAGAAAAGATTTCTTATTTGGTAACATTACTTGGTGACTTTCTATTAGAAAAACAAAAAGATACCTTATTCTCGTTTCATAAGGCTTAACAAATGGAGAGCCTCTCATAGTCTGAGTTTTGACAATGTGATCATCCAGTAACAGCTGAATATCATCCACTGATGACAAAATATAGCTTCCTGTGTCTCGATAGATACGGAGACTGAACTCCATTTCACTCCATTCAGAAATCATTTTCACTAAAGCCTTCTCAAGTGAATGCTCTTTGCTGGCTGTCTCACTGATGGTCTCAAACTTTTCCAGGTATGGTTCAAGATTCATGTTAATATATGACAAGAGATTTGAGTCTTCAGAAGGAGAGAGCGGTAAACCAACAATTTCTGACATCTCTTTCCAGTGCCTTTCTTGCAAACCAGGATTACAAATGACCTGGATTAGAGGAATATGGTGTTTGAATTCCTCTACTTTTGATCTGACCTGTCTTGTTATTGCTAATGCATTTGGAGAATTTTGGAAGGATTTTTCTAGTTTATACAGTCCCTGCCAGTAGCTTCCTACATCTCCCTCTACTTTGTCTGCATCCACTTCTGCAAACGATCCCTCTGTCCAGCCTTCATGTTTTTTGTTGAATTCAACAGCCATATCATAGAGACGAAGATATGGAGCAAGAGTATTCCGGATGCTTCTATGCTGAGGGAACTGAGACACTGGCCATCCAAAGGACTCTTCTTCTGAATTAAACCGATTCATCTGTTGAAATATAAATGAGGGGTGAAATACAAAGCTGTGTGTGATATCAGGTTGTTACAACAGGGATTAGGGAGGTTTTCTGGCATCTTCAAAAAGTTTAAAATTAAGCTTTGAGTTACTAAACCAGCAACTATAATTGCTGCCACTGACTGCAGTCAAAGCAAACTAATAGTAACAGCTCAGCATTCATGGTAGTCAATACAGGAATATGCTTAGAGATTAAAAAGGGTATCTGGCTATTCTGCTAGAATTTGCATTACCATCAAGGCTTTAACAGATGGGACGTAATTCTGGGCATCAGGAATTGCACTTCCAAGCACATAAAATTATAATTTCTATGCAAACCCATGTAAACTTAATCCACTCTTTCATTATGCAAAGTGCTGCCACATTAACATAAGACCACATAGTAACAAATCACTGTGCTCAGTAAATTTGCAGTTTAAATCATAAAGCATGTAAAAAATATTTAATAACTGAATTAAGAATTATTTTGCCACATCTCTGTAACTGCATTACTAAGCAAACTGATGATTCTGACAAATATTAAGATTTATAATGTATACTACTGGACTAGATTCAACTATAACGTACCTTTTCACCAGCAACATCTAATTTCGCATTTAATGCTTGAGCTTTCTTCAAATACTTGTCAAGTTCCTGAACATCTCCAAATGTGCTAAATTCTTCCACCTGCTTAGCGTAGCTTTCTAGTTCCTCAGCAAATTGCTGACAGTGCATCTAATTAAACATCAAGCAAACACAGACTCATTTAAAAAAAAATATCACAATAAATTGTTTTAAAAAAGGAATAACTATTCTGATCTGCTACAGTAGGACACTTTATACTTAAAGAATAGCCAAGATATCCACCATATTAGCAGGAGTATCTATTCCACCCAAATTACAGAATTTGCCCTGTCTTCTACTGTTAACTACAGGGATTTATTGGTCTGACAGAGGGTTCTGTGTCATAGGATATAGTTGGCCATAAAAATTTCTACTTTCTGGGATCAGAAAGTAGATCAGTAGTCAGCAGACTAATAATAGAAAGCTGAATTCAAATTCTTGGTATATCTCAAATTAAAATAGAATAATAGGATTAACCAAATTACAGATGAAGCCAAACACTTTCACAAGACAGAGGTGTTTCTTGCCTTGAAACCATACAGTTCAAGGACAGCTTTTTCCTCCTACATACAACTCCACAATACATATTTCACATTGAGTATCAGTTGTGGTCAGTGTCTGAAACTAAGTATCAAACCATGCAGAGCAATAAGGTGTTTTAAGATAAGTCTATGCTGCACATTTATTTATAACACAGTAACAACAGCTACTTATTTAAATGTACTGCATAAACAGAGAAGCTCGCTATCTCAAAATATGTATGATCTAAGACAAAATGATGAGGAGACTAAGGAGCACATAAAACCGAAGTGGACAGCTCTACAGGCAGTAACTGTAAGGAATCAGCAGCCTGGTAATTAGCAATCCTTGTGGAGAGACCTCATCACCCAGATAATATAACAAACTGTACTGTAGAAGGCTAGTAAATAGAAAGAAAAACGATTAACAGAGATAAAATGTAGGTAAAGTGTAACAGATTAAAAAATAAAACCATATAAACCACATCTGGATCAAGATGCACTTCTGTTACAAAACTACCTTATCTGACATTATCCTAACAGCAAAATCACGCAAATAAATGCAAGATTTGTTCCGGAGTTTTCTGAGCTATCACAGAAATTTCATATACTGCCACCGACTTTAAAGGGACTGCTTATACATGGCTTGATTTAAGCCATATGTCTTTAAAGGATGTACCTGAACTTTACTATCTCATATACAGACAACTTTGATCAACACTGCTGAAGTTCTGTCACCAAAGAGCTTCCAGAGTACAAAACGTAAGATGTGGCTTGTCTTGCAGTACTCATGGATATGTGAAAAAGAAACGAGTGGCAAGAAGGAAAAATTAGTTAGTACCAAGAATAATACAAAACCATCTACTTCAAACTTCTTTTAAAAATATATGAGAAAATAAAAGTGGTTATTCAACCCATTATGCCATGTCCTATACGCCATCCAAAATTAGGAGCTCAAGGACTTTTAAAATACTGTCATCACAAACCTTAAGCTCTTCTTGAAATTGCACAGTTTTTTCTTCAATTATTTTCCTGTGGTCTTCAAAGATACCTGGCATTCGGTCATGCCACTGAAAAACACTGCTGTTCAGTCGAATATCAGCTGGTGAAAAGCTGACGTAATCTACCAGGAAAACAATGTATTTTACAGCATCCGCTAATTTCTGCTCCAACTCAATTATGTCACACGTTTGTATGTTCTTTACAGCCTCCTGGGAAATATAAATTAAAAATCAAGGCTTTTTTAGTATTATTTAATGCCAAAATAATGCATGAAGTAGTTAATAATTAAACTTTAAAAGCCAATATTTTACAAGGAAAATGAAATAAATTTGGAAACACATGACCTGAAAAAGGGTTTGTGTGGAACAGCATGGTATTAGCTATTTTAAAAGCATCTAGTTTTTTAATACAACTGCCCTACTAGCTGTTTTATTGAATAAAACTCCAAAGAATGGATGAAGCTGCATGCATAAAGGTTTGGAGTAATGGAAGCCCATCCAGACAGTGCTGCAGGTTTGGGAAAGAAAACATTTTGCTACTGACAAAAAATCAGTATAATAACTACAAGAGAAAAGCAGGACACACTTCAGAAAGGGAAGCACCACATGGCCCAATGTAAAATTAGGTCTTCCCTACCAGTAAGAATGTAAGGAATATAGTCATCCACTGTACTGCTCAGTATAATTAAAATAAAAATTACACTGTTCTTTCAGACGTCAAGAGATGGTAGTAAACTGCATTGATACACGTAGTGTTCTGCATGGTACTCTTAGAACAGCGACACAAATTAGTTTAAACAGTAATCCTTTATGAAGCACCCTGAAACCTTCTTAACAAGAGCTGTATAAGTAAAAATGTTGGCCAATTGGACAGATCAATAGTACACCAGTATTGCAAACATTACTTGATATCCATCAACTGAACATACAGAAAGCTTTTAAATGATGACAACATGACATCACTGGAAAGACTTTTTAGATAGGGATAAATTATCCAGCAAATCTACACTTTTGCTCTTGTAACAGGAGTTCCCATGCTTCAGAATATACTCATTGCTATAGATCAAGAGAATATCTGGCTACTAAATGAATCCCCAAAGACTATTAAAACTTTTCAGCAATCAGATGGAAAAGCTATTAGAAGGGGTTTCACACTGGTACAATTATAATATACTACCCATGATTACATGCAACTTGTTTATTCTCCAACACAAAATTACAGCATAGTGCCATATTCTCAGATAGCACACAGTTCAACATCTAACGATTTTACTTTTTATTTGAAAGTTACTTCAGTCATTCCATGATAAACTTTCAGCAAAAGTTCAAATCACTCAGACACAAATTTATCCAACCACTCAGACACTCGATTTATTATAAGCACATCTCTACATTCCACACATTTAATAGTGGGCACATTCATCAGAACATTGCTGAACAGCAAGAGACTAAGTCACATTACCTTTCAAGTGTGAATATAAGTGCTTTGCTGATCTGAAGTTACAATACATCAAAGAAACAGCAGGGTTTTGATTACAAAAGTAGTATTTGTAAGTGAGATGGGATTTTACAGTTAGCAAACTGCAAACCCTACACCTGCTAAATTTTAAATCATCATTTAACAAAGGATGTAAAGGTAAAATTACTTAGTACAACTTGCCAATGAGTACTTTTTATTTAAAGTTTTCTCATGAAGAATTAAATACACACTAAAGTTCTCTGCACCTCAGGTTTCAACTCTTTAATTAGTTTAGAATATTGGGAATGAATATTCGGAGTGTTCCACATCTAATTTAATTACTTGAATTTAATTTAGGAGAACCAAAGAGTATTTGCTGTTTGACTGTGCTATCTGTTCAGAAGTCTGAAAAACACACGGTCTTAATTTAATTCTATTGGCATGTTGCCCGCACTACAGAAATTACTTGCTAGCTGGTTGCAATAGGTAGATGGGGATAGAAATACAACCATGCACTTATTCCAAGCCATCATTTTCAAACACATTGCTTCCTGAAAATGAGTGAAAAAAAATTCCAGGTAATATCTATATTACTAACTAAATATGTATATTACTAACAGGCTCAATCACTGTTCCAGCCAGCCACACTGCTTGCTAGCATGCTCCCCCACGGCAATGGTCTCCAATGATCTTGATCACACATTCTTGCCAGTAAGGACTCTTTCAGCATGCACCCCCAATATATGTGTATTTATTTACAGGTTATACACACATAGTATAGTATAGTGAAAAGCTCAGATGTGATATATAATACATATATATATATATTATAAACACGTTTTTAGCAAACATCACTTGAGAAACACCACTGAAAAATTGTAGTGGTTTCTCTTCAGGAGCCATGTGCTTAGTTTCTACTGTACTAATATATTGTGTACACAAAAAAGCATGCACAATAGAAATTAAATAAGGATTACATGGAGACGAAAAGAATACATTGAATATTTATTCATTTTACAGAAATCTTTCTGCTTTCACTATTATTAATAATATATCTAGTGAAAGCAATATGATCAAATGTGCTTTACTTAATAATTTGAGAGTCAGAGATTCAAAGGTCTTGCTCTAAGTTTAGTTTATTTCAGTATGTTTTAGTGGCTGTCATAGTAAAAAAAACCAAACCAACCCTCAAAGATACATAGATCCAAATGGAAGAATTGCACGATTGGCCGCGCTTAATAAATCGCGATCCCATGTACCAATTACTCAAAGGTTTTTGTTGAAATTAATCTAGTAGATTTCCATCTTCCTTGCCATCACTCAGTTGCTCTTGCAAATTAACTGGAAAGTGTTGCATTTTTAACAAATGCATTCAAAAGCCACTAAAACAGCTCAGAAAATTGTGTTACCAAGTTTTTAAAGTGTACAGATATGGGGGGGTGGAGGAGTGGCACAGTTTTTAGCAACAAAATCACATAACAATGGAAACATTTCCAACATCCATTCTCCAAATTCTCTCTCCAAAGCAGGATTTTCTTTTGAAAAGCAGTTCATTTCTCACTCATTCTGAAAGATGTCACCTGCACCCTGAATGACAGATTGTCATTATTTTACCAAAATATCTGCAAGGTAACATGTTACTGACAGCCACTTGTCAGTAGGTCAGCAAACTTAGAAACACTTGTATTTTGTTAAAGAAATACACATAACTCATCTTTAAGTGGCTCAGAAAAAGGTAGTCCTTCATGTATGTCATTACTGAAGCAGAATCTAGCAAATACCATAAACTGAGACATAATAAACCTCTGTACTTTCACTCAGCTGTACAGCAAATCTCCACACTGCATAATTTGTTCAAATACTTGTTCCTACAAATCTTCAGCAATGTTTTCTATGTGCTTTCCAACTGAAATGCACTTGAGTTTTTAACCATACTGTTTTTCATGTATTATTTCAGCCATTCAGATAGCAAGAACAAATGTTTCCCCAATGATAGATACTAGATCTAATACTAGATCTAATACTAGATCTAATACTAGATTAAGTATTACATGACTTGAAACATTACTGAAAAATTGCAGAGGTTTCTTTTCATGAGCCAGATGCTTACTTTTTACATGTCTTGCTAAATGTAAATTTCATACTATCATTAACCAGTATCTCAAGGCACAATATACATTTTAGGCAAAGTTCATCATTAACAATAGCGAATATGAACTCATACTTCAATCTCTCTTACTGATAATTCCAATTTGCTCCTGTTTTGTTTTTTTTTGTTTTTTTTTTTTTTTTTGCTAACTAGTCAAACGTGATTAGAACCATCATTTTTACTTCATAATGTGGACAATGCAGAGCTCGTATTAAAGGTAGAAG
>JBCJKH010038127.1:0-12510 GCA_039877255.1 Loriculus beryllinus | reverse complement strand
CCAGGCACACTTTGGAAGAACAAGTAGTTATCCTGCACTGAAACCTGATTCCTAGGAGTATTTCTGCAGCCATATATGTATAGCTGAGGTTGATTTTCTTCCCACTATCTAATTCTGTAAGAGTGACTGTCAAGAAAGATGATTTGGTGTCTGTGGGTAAAATAAGACATAAAATGGAAGGGGCAGATTTTCTCTAGGATGTTTCTGTTTTGAAGAGAAGCTGCTTCCTGAAACGAGGCTGGGTTTCACAGTAGCTATAT
This sequence comes from Loriculus beryllinus, assembly GCA_039877255.1. Taxonomy (NCBI): domain Eukaryota; kingdom Metazoa; phylum Chordata; class Aves; order Psittaciformes; family Psittacidae; genus Loriculus; species Loriculus beryllinus. The sequence continues at coordinate 12,250 of JBCJKH010038127.1, read as the reverse complement.
CATGGCAACTCACTTGACATAAGATATCCTTGCTCAAACTTTGCCAGATACAATGTCATGCCACTAGTGCAAATTTCGATCTTTGCTTGAAGTGTGTGTCTGACTGTCACCGGCTTTAATACAAGTTTAGGCCAATACACACTGCAGAATCAGGTTCTTAAAACCTAAATTAACATTCTGTTGAAAACTAAACATATGTTGTTGGTTTTTTTCATTGTCAACAATTTAGTTTCCAGGTTTGGAAAAGAAACACTGCTGGGGAGGAATCCAATGAATTTATTAGTGAGTGCGGTAAGCGTGGAACTATTAATATCTACTCAAAATATGAGATTTTGTTTGTCTTATTTTTATCCTCAACTTCAAACTCTGGAATAAACAGATGTTCTGAAGCTTTCCACTGAGAATTCTACAGTACGCTAAGTCCTAAATTAAATACACTGGGATGACTGGGATATTGTAAGAAACAGGTGAAGAGCTGTGTACAATATTTCTGAAACAATTTGTACCATTACATGAAGTCTTTATCTCACATTGCACTGATAGTCTTAAAAAGAAAACATCTAAAACATTTCTCATGTGTTACTAATAATTTTTATTTCCTGCCAGAAATCTGAATACAAAAATAGAAACATCACTTTATTCACTAATGTTACCAGAGAACATTAAGCTGCTGTTACTATGCTGTGGCATGACTGACAACATAGTTTGCCTGTCCTAAACACAGTTTAAACAGATGAGTGCTTCTATTTGTCTAAAAAGTTCTATTTATTTCACACTCAGTCTTTATCAGAATCTCAGTGCAACTGAAGTCTATGGCAATCCTCCTACTGACACTTAAGTACTAAGATCCATTGTTCTTTGCAGGGAGGAATATTATGTTGAGAATTTGAGAAGGGCATAAGTAAATTGCTCATTGTTTTCATCAAAAATCACATTTGCATGTACTAAATAAAAATACTGAGTTTAGTTTTGGTTTAGGTTTGCAAAGTTGCACTGTAGAAGACCTGAATTTAATCAGGAAGACAAGATGATATGGCTGTATTTGTATCTGATTCAGAAAAACCAGTTCAGTTAAAAACTGCTTTGAGCTATCACCATTTTTTTAGCCATACAAATAGTGAGAGCTAGTCCTTGGATTAAAGTAGAAGAATCTATAATGCTCTGTAAAATCAGCAGTCATTTTCTTGAATAATCTTCCACTATGTAGATTACTGACCCTCAATTGAAATTTGCTTTGGTCAGGGAATATTTTGCTGTGCAGTGGTATTGTATTTCCTTTAAAAGCTATTCTCATGAAACTTATTTAGTCAAAAGTTGAGAACTCAAATTCCCATTGACCTCAAGTCACTGACTAATAATTAGGAAAACAGAGGTATCTGTCCCTATATCCATGTTGTTTGTTTGTTGTTTGGTTTTGGGGTTTTTGTGGATGTAAATGACAATAATAGAAATTAATTTCTTGCTTCACTGCCAGTATTTGCTCAACCCCTTGCTCTCAGAAGGGATAGAAGGAACTTCCTAGGGATCAGAGAAAACTGATCAGTTTGCCATCCCTCGGTCATATACCTGCAGTTATTAAAAACATGTTAGGCTCAATAGTTAGTATCCAATTCAATGGAGAAGGCATGTACTTGTGTTATTGAAGCCAAGTGTGGAAGTAAGGACCCATCCTGCCAAGGCATCAGGGGCAGAGGACGTAGATGTATGTCATGGTTTTAACTATTCTACTTGCCCTAGTAATTTCGCATTTTTTAAACTGAAGTTTTCTAGTGTTTATTTAGAACAAAGTCTGTGTTCATTGTTTAAGTTTGGTCTTTTCTGGGACTCTGCTGCAACAGAAGGTCTAAGCAGATCTATTTCAAAGCTGTGGCCAGTTAAACTTCCCTCCCTCCATAAGGCAGGCCAAAGCAGAATTCATTGCAGATTCAGTAGCTACGTTGCATAAATTGTCTCTAGCTTCTCCCTGGACTGGAGAGTCAGCAGAGCTCTGCACATTCTGTATCAGTGGAGCTTATGACAGGATCAAAGTCATAATGATTTTGCATATATTTGATGGCACCAATATTAGCAGCAGCCCAATGGAAACAGTTTGCTGTGTGGACAGCAAAACTATTGAGGCTTGATTTCCTATGGGTACTACAATTCTGGATCTGTTCCCTTGTCTCCAGACCTTTAAAAGCATTGGCCGTCTCTTCTCCTTTCCCTTCAGTTCCTTTCACCTGACCCCCAGCTCTTCATAGAACCACAGAATAGTTAGAGTTGGAAAGAACCTTAAGACCATCTAGTTCCAACCCCCCTGCCATGGGCAGGGACACGAGAGGGTAACTTAGCTGCGGCTCACGCAGTTCAGTGAATCACGGCCGGTGATTCACTGGACAAATGGAAGCCCGCTGTGGAGTTCATGCCATGCCATGCGCTTTCCTCCTGTGGAGGGCACCGTCTTGCATTTTTCTTTGTCAGTCTCTGATGTTCACACAACCTTATAGGAATTTAATATTTGTGAGACTGTCACCACACATCACATTTGATACCTGCTAGTAGGTTCAAAGGTTCTTGGGGTGAGGAAAGGTTGACTACTGTATAAGCAGATACTATGCAGACATAAATCTAACTTGGGGGGCGGGGAAGGACCTAACCTGTAGGTTGCTTTGCCTTCTCTTTGCTAATGAATGTAATCCTTCTGAAAGTGTTAGATTAAAAATCAGAGGAAGAGAATCCTCTGCTTCCCTGCCAAACCAGACAGACCACTGTGATGGTAGCTTGTTGTCTTACTGGTTCTGAATATTTTGTCCTTGGTTACCATTAACATTGCTTGCAGCTGGGTGTGATTTGCTGATCCACTGGATGACAATTTCTCAGTTCCTCTGTTGGGATTTTTCTCTTAGTGGTAATATAGTTTAGTGTCTGAAACAGTAAGGAAAAGTCACTTTATTCTTCATAGCTTGAGGAACAAGAAGAAGATTTGACTTCTTCTCAGATTTATGCTGGGATAAGTACAAACTGTCTTATGAAGACCTTCTTAAAGAGGAAGAAACAAATACCGTAGTTGCCTTAATGCAGTACCTCTCCTAGCAAAGGATTGACTAAAAAAGTAGTTTAGTTTATGCTATGCAAAATATATTAAAGGTCTGAAGGTAATGAAAGCTTTCCTGATGTTTTCATTGTACTCTAAAGCAAGTCCTACCAGCACAAATCTCACCTTCAACTTATCTTTCTAATCTGGCTGATGTAAGTGAGTTTTTTTAGAGCTCAGAGTTAAAAGCTGCTGAAGGACAGCAGAATATTTTGTGCCAACCAGAAATTCTTGATTTCAAAGTATGGTTCTAGCTTATGAAAAAAACCCAGTTAGTTTTTCTGTACACTACAATTTAAGCCGCTAGAAACCATTTCCATAAGATGGGGCTCAGACACTTCATCTTTATCATTACTGGAAAACACCAGATGCACAAGATGCATATCTCATGCATATAACATGCCAGATGTTTTTCCATGGAAGTTTGTGTGTTATGCTGTATTTATTTTCCACTGAGTCTTTTCAAGCAAAATCTACCATGGTTAGTAATGTACAGGTTTGTTTATTTTAATTTTATTTAGTGTGTAATTTTACGTACTTTTCAAAGATAACTGCTTTGCTTTAATTTTTCAGTTTATTTGGGGCTTTCTTTTAGACATTAATTTTGTTTATTTCTTTTTTAAGTAGTGAGGCATTTGTAACTCTTTTTCACAAGTATTCTCACCATGGTAGATGGTGAAGTGATGTAGGACACATACATTGAAATCTTTATAAAGTGACATATGCATTGAACCAAAAGCCCACAGAAATCCACAGGCATTCTTTCCATTTCATGGGCAAGTTTAACCCAGTGTGGGTTTGTAGTACAGAGTTCATTATATGGCATGTATATGTGTGAATTCTAGTTATTTTCTAAAGTATTATTTCTGAATATTCTAATATGCGGTGGTTGGGTACATACTTATTACTGTCACTGTATTAGCTAAGAGAAAGATTGTTGTTTGGTACACCACATTGATACATTAACTGTGATTCAGAGGCCTTTTGAAAAGATCTTTTAATTAAAATGAATTTTACACCTGACTCAGATTTTTATTTTCTGTAATGTTTTAACTGCTTTAATAGAAAACTTTGTACTTTAAGTAGGGTACAACTACATTTCCTTTCTCTGAACACTACTTTGGCTATAAATGTGTAACCCTTTGTGATAAGGATACATTCGGACAGGTTGTGTGCAGTGCAACAGTTTCTCCATTTTTGCTAATCCTCATTTTCATAGCTAAAAGAACAGCAAAAGAAGACTCCGAGCAAGTCTAATAGGCTGTAATCCATATCTTCACACAGAGCCTCACTGAAAGAGGCTTTTTCAGAGGTTACCTCACACTGATTGCAGGCCGTGGACCTCAGGCTGAGCCATGTCAGCAAACTCGCTCGGTACTGCATTTGGCTTTTAAACTCACTAAGAAGCCATTTATGTATATAGATAAAGAGATACATATACGTATTTATACATGCCATTGTACCCCCATTCCTCTCTGTCTGCCTCAGTTATGCAAACTTGCAGTTTTCTCTCAGTTTCTTACCTTGGGCAAAGAAAACATTGTAAATTACTCTGTATTAGTCATATTCTGTATTTTGGTCCTGAGCTGCAACCCAGGTTATGTAGCAGCCTGGAAAGAAATTTGTTTTACACATTTTGTCTTGATTCCCCTATTCAGAAAGCATTTATTTATTTGTTTGTTTGTTTAGGGGATATCCTTGGCACCAATGAAACCAAGTAGAAGGAAGGGGGATAATCAGGCTGTAGCTTCTCAAAAACACAGCTCCCAGAAAAGGGAATACAACCAAAGCTGCAGAACATGGTCACATTCTTGGTGTGTGTGTGTGGTGGGCAACGTTGAGTTACCAGAGTTCAGAGAAAGGCTGCTTTTATGGCTCCAGTAAATGTAGTCTGTGACTACAAATATCAGCTTCCTCTTTTCAGCTCACAGTGACTGGAAATGATCTGAAATAGATGTTCTCTTTAAAAGCATTTGTAGTCATTTGCCAGAAAGTCTCCATCCAGATTAAATCATTTCATGTGGAGCTGACATCTGGTTTATTACAGTGATATTTTGTAATTAACCCCCCACTATATGAGTTGGTAGTTCTCCATCTCTGAATGCAGCAAGATGACCGGAGGCCTGCACTCTCGGTCTCCTCAGACGTGGTTTCTCTCTGTGGTTTGCTACCCACAGGGGAGATTCTCAAAGATGAAGAGTGTAGAAAATTCTTCCAGAGACAGATGATAAACAAGCCTTCTTCCACCCCAGGTTATCTCCCATATCTTTTGTCTCCTACCGCCTCCAGGAGCAGCCTTTACTGTAGGAGATGACTGACCTCAATGGCCTTCGTATCCACGTACACAGATCACACTGCATTAGTACCTTAGCATGGCAGGAGAATGACCTTAAGAGACCACTGCCTTCCACATGCACTGGTGTCTCTTCCACTTCTGTGAGGACTCAAATGGGTCAAACACCAATGGTGCCCCCATTCTTCTCTGTCCTCTATCATGCAAACTTGTAGTTTATTCTTAATTTCTTCTCTCAGGCAAAATAATGCCTTTTTTTTTTTTTTTTTTTTCCTTTTTCCTTGAGGAATGAAGGATCCTCCCTCAGAAAAGGGGGCTACATGTCAGAAGATGTAAGCAATGTGTTTGTCCTGTGATACCCAGTTAACGTCAGTGTCCTGGGCAGAAACAGCCCGTGTGTGCTGCAGAGAGGGATAGCCCATGGAGGCTGCTTGTGTTACTGACTGCTTGGACTGCAGCCCAATGTGAGCTCCTGTGTACCCAGCACCCTCACCCCACCGCTTGAGCTTAGTCCTCAGACAACTCCACTGCCTCCGGGTCAGTTCAGGGCTGATAAACACCCCACATCCTAGGCCAACCTTTCACTTTCTGCCTTGATTACTACCCTCCCTTAGCTTAACACGGCTGACCTTTAGATAGTGCAACACGACTCAGCTGTTGCTGCCTTCCTTTTTCTGCCTCAATAATTACTGCTGGGGTCTGGGGGACAGGTGGGTAAGTTTATGTTGTTAAGCATTTACGTGATTTAATTCGTACGTAGTTCCAGAAATGCTGATACCGAAGGGATGATGCGAGTGGCTACGGCAGGCACTACAGGTAATAATTCAATTCCTTGTGCTGCAATACGCGTTTGGAACTTCAGAGGAGCAGGAAGCACTATGACCGAGTTATTTGGTTGTTTAGGGTCCACGAACGCTCCCCAAACGCTATTACTAAGCCAGACGCTCAGCCCGTGGCCCAGCGGAGGTGCAGACCTTCCACCCGCAGCCCCAGCACTCCACGTAAGTAAACCGACTGCCGCCCCGTCCTGCTCCGAGACCCGTCCGCCCTTGCGGCGCTGAACACTGCCAGGGAAGGAATTGGGGGGAATTTAATGTCAGCATTCCACATTTTTTGGGATAGTAAATCCTAGACGTGATGGAGAAAGTAAAAGGAACAGAGCTGTGTCAGTGGCAGAGGACGGCCATAAAAATGCACTGGGAGTATACTGGTTCACTCAGCGTTAAGCTTTATGAAGTCTCACACTAGTGTTTAGACCAGACTAGAATAATCAAATTGAGATGTAATTACATGTTAGTTGTGGCTAATTAAATATGCTAATTAACCTGCAATTACCCTTTGGTGGGGGAAGATAACTGAGCACAGGTAGAACTGCAGTGAGTTAAGGAAATCCTGATGATTGCTGTGGAGAGGCAGAGGAAGGAGCTCCCTGATAAGCAACTCTGAGCAGGGATGGGGGTGAGTGCTGACTCCAGAGATACTCCTGGGGCAGCAGAAGAGGCTTGTGACACACAGTAGGGCAAGGCCAGCATGGGATGTGATTAAAGGAAGGTGGTTTCAGTGGGCCTGAGGCATTTGGCAGCCTGGGTTTCAGGAAGAAGCCTGCAGCTTCCTTCTGGGAATGGAGTGCAAAGCTGTGACCATAGGAGGGGCAGGAACACCTCTGACAGATCACACAGCTGCTTTGAGGGCATTTTCCAAGGCAAGAGATGTGGATGTGAAACTCCTCAGGCTAAAGACTGCCCTGAATCTTCACCCTCCCTTCTGTGGCTGCTCATTCAAACAAGGGATTAGATTTATCAGAGTGAAGGGAGAAGAATAAAGCAGCTACCAACAACTGTAGCACCTAAATCCAACAGGGAAAGAATGAGGTGAAAGTAGGGGAGATCAGGATAACTGGAATCATGAGGCTACGTGGTGTTAGTGGGGCATCACTGAAGGGTTAAGGCTCAGCTGTATGGTGTTTGTTTTGTACACTGTGTCTTGGCCCAGAGATAAGTGTTGACTCACAGACTTCAAAGCCATTCCTTCACTGTCTGCAGCACCAGGGTCCTCCCCTCCCAAGCACATAGCAATGCTTCTTCACCAGCAGCATTCCTCAGTGATGGCTGATCACTTGAAACAGGACAGCAAGCAAGAGAAACGACCTTGGCAGCTGTTGAAAAGCAAGCAATCACAAAAGGACACCCCTTTGAGCAGTATGTTGGCTAGATCTTTATTTCAAACAGCCCATACAACCAAAAAGAGCAATTATGCATGTGCATGTGTGGGACCGATACAGGTACAGTACCCAGTATCATCCAAAGTTTGCCAATAAATTAAAGAGTGAAAACCCAAATACAGTGCATACCTAAAGATCATCAGCATGTAGGTGAGACAAACACAGCCTGAAGAAAAGTATTTGCATATCCTCTAGCTGTTTTAACGTGGCCCTTTAAAAGCTAACCAAACCCACTCTTATCTGTGCAGGTTATCTTACAAGCACTGGGCTAAATGGTGGCTTTGCCCCAGGGACAAGGGGCAGGAAGGCTGGTTACACCCTGAGCATCAGCCTTTGCCTTCCCCTGCACCCCAGGGCAGTGTAGCAGATGCTCCTGGATCACTGACACAGCTCCTGCCCTGCTCTGCATGGGCTGTGTCTCCCCATGGAAGGCTGCCCATGCTACCAGTCCCCTGCACTGGGTTTTGATCATAAGTGGTACCTTATCTGCACACAAGCTGCCCAGCATGCAGTGTGAGTACCAGGCCAACCTGATTCTTGTTACTGCTTTATCATTGGTTTCATCTGGACAGTAAACATCCATCTATCAATAAATAAAATCATTGGTTTAGCACACAAAGAAATTAAGCCTCCCACTGGTAACTGTTAAAGAATTTCCTCATGTTACCCTCAACACAAGAAAATGACGTTCTTGTCCCTCAAGCTCAGTAAGGTTTCAAGTAATCAGTTTAAGTACTGCTTGGGCAAGACATGGGCTTGGTTTGGAACCCAAAAGCAGCAGAAGGGGGGACTGAGCAGTACTTGCTGCTGATTTCCTCTCCAGGTGACTGAAACAGTCCTTTTACAAAGCCTATCAACCTAATCCAACTAAAACAAAAACCAAAATGGGACTCGAGTCAGAACCAAGGCTCGTGTGTGTCAAGATTCACAACCACAGCTGGTCTTATCCACAGCCAATTGCTCTAGCAAACCTCATGTAAAGAGAGCCTGGACTTCCTCTTCCTACTGGCCAGGCCAGAATGGTCTGAAAGAACCCATAGCTTCCTCCAACCAAGTATTCATAAGGCACTAAAATAAAGCAATGACCAAACCCCCCCCCCCCAAAAAAAAAAACCCCAAACCAACCCCAAAAATCCACATAAAGTGACCCACAATGAATAAAACCTGAACTCAAAACCTGGCTATATGAAATAGCAGCAATTTCTTCAGTAGTCTGCAAAGCCAGAACACAGATACTCGTGGGGCAACCCCCCAATGCACTGTTAGCCAACTACAAAGTACTTAAACCCTACATCCACTTACGCTTTACAATCAAAAACTGATCTGATAGGCACAAGTAAAAAGCGTTTTATTCACACCTCAACGCTTCGTTTGGAAACTGAAGCCCCTGCCACAGGGGTTTCACTGCTCTGCTGACACGACAGCACAGTACAACCCACGTGGCACAGCACCACGCAGCAGCTGGAAGGTTATGGTACCACTGCTGAGGTGTTCTACCAGTTACCAACCGGGGGCAAACGGTTTTAAACATCATGATCAATGTGACAACGTGTTCAGCTTTGGCACCTCTTTCTGCACCCTCCCTGCTGTTTTCAGAAGTCATGTTAAATTGAGCTGTAGCACACAGCTGGTGTGACTCCAGCATCTTCATCCTTTCCAACTGTTCTTCTTATGCTCGGAAATAGGTGAATCCACCCATGTCACATTAGATACAAAGGCTAGCACTTGGAAGAGCTCTTCAAAACAATCACTCTGATTTTGGAAAATCCATTTGAAAACATACAAAGACATACTAAACATAAATTCATAAAGCAGGAATCCATACCTTTAAACATCAGCAAGAATGAGCTTATTTGGAGAGCAATAAAGCTTTTTTTTGTTTTTAAAGGATATACTGACTAGCTATAGGTAAATTCATCTTTCCCTGATTGCTTGGTTAGACCACGCAGGCTCAGTGCCTCGCAGCCTTGCAGATTTTGTCATACACTTCTGGAAAGGCATCCTTGCAATTCATCTGCTCCCGCAGCTTGTGGTATAAGGAACCATCAAACATATCCCAGAACTCCTCACGGGTCATGTAGCAATCTGCATACAGCATCTGGAAACTGGAGAGGAGGGAAAAATAAACCAGGGACAGTATTAATTGTGCCATAAGATAGATCAAGTATAAAGAAAATTGTCGGGGCAGCAAATATTCAGCCAAAAAACCCATTAAAAACACTTTTAAAAGGCAGGCAAATATAATTGCTCACACGGATTGTGCTGCAACACTCGGCCAATTGTATTTTGTGGATTTAACATTACCATGATCTCTTTTCCTTACGGAAATAACATGTAATGGTGAAAACAGCAGAATACTGCTAGAGCCATTTTAGTGAAGGGGAAAGTGGGGAAAGAAAGCAGTTAAAATAACTGTTGCTTTTAAAATATGGTTCAGAACCCTTCTTTAGCTGTCAGTATACTGATGCTTTCATTAGTTTTGTTGCTGCAAAAAGAAGGACCAATAAATGTGTATAAAACACTGGTTCACGTTAGAGATTCTGACCACGTGCAGCCAAATCTTCTGTCAACTTGTATGCTAACAGCTTGTGCTCACAGAAACACAAGTCTGGAGAGAACCAGAAGTTCCCTCAAATCAAGAGTTTGAAACGCTCACATAACTTAAATTATCCCTGGCAAATACGTTTCTAACTGCTTTTGAAAGCTTGTTTGCCTTTTCTTCCATTCAAACCCTTGCAATTCCAGCTTCAGAAAAAGGAATTGCTTTTTCTGCACACTTTCTTATGATCCATGGAGGTGCAATCATTGCATCTTGTATCAGTCTGTGTTATAAAATGCGCTCAAGGCAGATGTAGCAACGCATTCTTTGACTTTTTAGCTTCTCTGAACTGCACATTGAGAATATACCAGGCTGAGGAGATAAAGTTATAGTGTAAATGAACCAGAGTGTAACAAAGGTCCATTTACAGAACTAAATGAAACCCTTATTTAGTTGTGGACAACTCCCCAATTTCATCCTGTGCTCTACAATACGCAGCAGTAAAACACAAACTGTTACATGAAAGCTCTCTTTTTGTGTGTGATTATGAAACTGCGAGATTAAGCATTTATCCCTTGTTTGTTTCCCAGGGACAGGTAGAGAAGAGAAAAAACTTTGTTAGTAAAGAGCTTTAAATTAAAAGCTTGATTTCCAGTTAATTAAAAAAAGCTTAAAATTAGCTTTTGGTTGCAGATCACTTAGAGCAGCTAAAAGTCATTTACACTCTTCAAATCATCTCGAAACAGTCTCACCACTGGTACAGAGCCACGTGGGATACAATCACTGTTAGACTGAGAAGTAGGTCAAAACAGAAATGGGGCTAAATCGTACTGATGGTGTAAAAATACCATCTAGTTGTTTTTTTGCTCCTGAGAAACAAGCCTGGAACTGCTTCTCCACGGACACTACAGCAAATGAGGCTGGCAGGAGTCTGTGACAGATGGTGAGCACGTTATCTCACGCCTACTGTGGCCTTGTGTAACAGCAATCAGGGCAAGGAAAAGGAAGCTATGGAAGTCCAAGTTGTGAGGGAGGAAAGGCTCCCACAGCTGCACAAGGATGAGTCAAGGCTGGCCTCCCTCTGCAAGGACACGCCAGCACAAGGACGGGGCAGAGTGGCAGCATGACGCTGCAGGGAGCTCAACAGTCCCAAGGGCAGGGAGGCAGGGAAGCTGTCCAAACCTTGACAGCCTCTTGCATTCCTGCAGCCAAAACAGCACTTGCTCTGCCCCTGCTCTGAACCAGCTGAAAGACATCAGCCTCCATACACGCAGCTCAGCGGCTGCCTTCCTGAGGGCAGGGCTAAGAGCCATGCTGAGAGCTGCTTATGGGCAGCAACTGCTTTGTGTACAGTAGGCACAAATCTGCCAAGGCCTTTGTGCACCTGGGTGGGTGCTTGGATGAGTTTTGTTGCAGCAGAGACTCCACTCCCAGAGCAGGCTGGGGCTGAAAGACGACCTGAAGCCACCCAGCTCCCAGATACACCGCAAGAACTTCAGCCAGTGGTTTGGTTTTTCAATAAAGTCATAAAAGTGAATCATATTTCCAAATCATAACATCAAAATTACTAATTAAAATCAGTTCTCTGGTGGTTAAATTATTGCAATATTTAAGTGCTGTGGGATTAAATAACAGTTTAAACCACAAAGGTGTAAATTCTATGGCATTATTACTATTCTAAGGAGTTGGATCCTTACCCATGCACACTTCTTACAAACTTTTCCATTTGCCTCATCGAAGCCCTGGCTTCAAATTGTTTCCTTTTGGGCTCTCCATAGGCTCCTATATCCACGTAGAGTTCTGCTTCATCGCCTTTTGGATGGACCATACCAGGATTATTGGGCAGTATGAAAGGACATAGCCAAAGAGGGTACACCTGCAGAGGCAAGAAAACACTTTTTCACTTATTTTTAACAAACAGCCCTTTAAACTATCTCTTAACAAAGGTGACAAATAAAGAGTTGAGGAATTCTTCCCAGTTTGGGATTGAAGAGTGAATCATAGAATCACAGAATAGTTAGGGCTGGAAAGGACCTTAAGATCATCCAGTTCCAACCCCCCTGCCATAGGCAGGGACACCCCACACTAAACCATGCCACCCAAGGCTTCGTCCAACCTGGCCTT
>JBCJKH010038123.1:0-25612 GCA_039877255.1 Loriculus beryllinus | reverse complement strand
GTCAGTTTATGTGGATAACTAACATTTGCACATTCCACAAAGGTTTTTAATAAGACAGCCTTAGCCATATAAGTAAGCACTGCCTTTTAAAAAATTCTAATCCCCCTCAGTGAAACCAGTAATAAACCAGGGGCTAACCTTGACATGATTTACTTTCTGTTTAACAGTGTTCAAGGAAATGAGCTAGGAGCAAATTCACAAACACAGCTAAACAAAGTAAAATGCTATTGCAGACCTTTTCTCTGCAAAATCCAGATGTTTCCTTTAGTGCTGTTTCACCCTCCAAACGCAGGAAAGCAGTTGATTACCAGATGCCAGCTACCCCACCAAATAGCCAAGAAAGAAAGTGGGAAGTACACTGAAGTTCCAAATGAAATGCGAACTGCATACCTGAATTACCTGATAAACCAGCAACAGGCTTTAAATTAGAAATAAAATGCATAAAAACCAAAATTATAATTGCTGAATGCTGATGCTCAACAGATCAGCAATGCATATTGGCAGTCAACAAAGGAAGCCATGATGCTCATTCAAGGTTTTGCAATCCAGTTCAAGAGCTCATCTCCCAGATTTTGCATGGAGTTCTTTAACTAAACAACTATATATCAGGGTTTCCATTCCACTATTCACTCTGACAGAAGGAAAGGCTAGGTCATACAAATGTATAATAACTATGTCATTCTCTCTAAAAGGAATTGGATATAAATCAAGGTCTTACTGAATCTATTGTATTGAATGCATCAACTCAATACTGCATTGCAAAGGTTCGACTAAACACATTAAACACTTTGTCTACTTATGTTACAAATAGGAGATAATTTCCACACTGTCATCAAGATCATCTGAGCCTCTATTCCTACATTAAGGAAGACTAGGTGTGGGAACTGCTGTTCTGGTGCAAAGCTGCACCCTTTTATGAAGTAGAAAAAGCAGCAGTGCTCCAACAGCTGCACATCTTAGCAAGTTGGATAGAGCCATACACCAGTTTGGAGCCCTTCATTCATACCAGCTCATTACACAGAGGACTCCCTGTTTACATTCACACTTGTTACTACCACTTGAAGGCTAGATGGGTCACTGGTTTCCTACCTGCATCTCTTGAGAGAGCCCAAGAGATTAAAAGGCTGAAAATTCACTTTCCCTAAGTGGGACTGCTTTGCTTCATCTTTTTGAAGATCAGTAAGCTTGTAGTTGTTAGCACATTTGTTTCTTCTTTCTCCATAACATGAATGCATCTAGTGCATTTTCAGAAACAGCTTCAAAAATTAGTGGAAAAAAATAAAAAATCATAGTAATCAAAACCAGCTGTAACTCTACAACCTGAAAAGCTTCAGTCACCCCTTTTTACATCTATATGATCAAATATAACCTTTCTATTCCAGCATAAATCTTGTTTAGTCACAACTTCATGTATTGTGTCACAAAGTAAAGCAGCACCCTCATTCCCAACACACTGAAACATTACAACAGGGACACAAACTGCAGGTGTTTGGGTCTAGCTCTGGACCAAATACTACACTGTTAGAACACTTCAGGGCATATAGTACTGTGATATATTTTTTTCCTTTACTCTCATGGCTTCAGCCACCCAAGTAGTATATTATTAACACAATAAAAAAAAAAAAAGCCCTAGAAGGTGTTCAGATTATTAAAACAACATTTATATAAAAAAGTAAAATTAATTCAAGATTTTTGTCCTTATGTTATTAAATACAACCTATCTGCAGTATAAAGACTAGTCACTTCTGTTAAAACTTAAGCTTTCCCAAACCAAGTTGTAAATCTTACATCTGAACTTCTCTGCCTACTCCATCATTTACCACAATAGACAGCACCAGAGGTCACAGTCTAGATTTCACATCTGTTACAGCCATATATGTTGACTAATATACCTCATTGCATGTGCCTTCCCATATTTTCTGAACTTGCTTTTCCTGTTTCCTCTCCACTTATGCCTGCATGTTTCAAGGCTGAAACCTGAGCACTTCATGTCTTGAAAACTGCAAAATCCTCCTCCCCATCAACCAAAGATCAGGTTTTCCCCTTTCCATTCAGGATATTACCCATAAGTTCATTTTTCTGGCTCATCCTGCAGTGAGCTTTAAACCCCTGAGCACTAAATCCTATCTAATTAGTTCTTTTCCATTTTCACTTCAAACATTCTGCAAAACTCTGCAGTTTCATCTTCCTGCTCCTCAGAACAGAAGAGCAGCTCCTGAAGAACAGATTATATTTTACTTTGCCAGTAATTCTCCAACCTATTACTCTCCTACAAGCACTTCCTTTTCCACTCCCTAATGCCAACAATAAAACAAAACCTATTTAAATAAATAAAACAAAAATAATCTTCATTAAGATTCCACTAACATTGTTTGATACAACTCTAACACTAATTTTAAGCAAACAGAAAAAGAACAAGCTAACTATAATCAGTGATTGACTTCTACACTGTACTGGGCCAACGTATTCTGAAACATTCTATTTTCCTTCCTCCACCTCAGCCCTGTCTAACACAATGCACCTCCCATCTTGTTTTGCACATTCATTGTGCACTGCATTTTAGGAACAACAGGCTAATGGCATAAGCACAGTACACCCAAGAGACTGAAAAATCCATGACAAAAGCTGAATAATCATTTTGGACCCATGCTACTGGATTTACAGCTTTTTGCTCTGAAACTGACTAGTTTAAAATCAGGTCAGACATTCCAATATTAGGTTTAACTTTTAGTTTGGTTTAACTTTTAGTTAGGTTTAACTTTTAGTTAATTTACCGCTAAGTCATCTACTGTATACCCACTGAGGCTAAAAGGCATTTTGGCTCCCTATACTAGTTAAAGCAGAGATCTATTTTTAGAATCTGAAGGCAAAAGTCATATAATGAAAAAAAATGGGAATTTTAAGAAATTATTCTTAATAGGGCAAACGCTTCTAAAAGCGTCTATTTACAACGAGACTGCTTTAATATTTCATATTCTCTCTTTAAAAACATAGTTCAACAGTCAGTGAAGTCCTAGTTAGCATTTAAACGCAATAGAATGGCAAAAAAAGTCTTGCTATTAGTGTAATAGAATACAGAGCTATGGGTAAAAAAAGAAAGAAAAATCACAGCAGGAAATACCAGATAGCTTCTGGTGATCATGGGCTGCTGAAAGATAGTGAAGCCCACTATACAGCAGAAGTAATTAGCACTGGCAGAAAACAACTCATACTTTTAAGAAGTAAACATTATATCCCAGTTTGATAGCCCAGAAGACAACTTCAGAAAATAAAATGTAGAATAGGTCCAGCAGCACATTATAAGCCCTACTTGGCATATTACCACCTCACATTAAGTAGACTGCATAGCAAGCACTTATATAAGCAGAATAAAATAAAATAAAATAATAAAAAAAATCACATTCCAGTCATTGACCCATTTGCTGAAATGACCCAGATGCTGGGAGACAGTAAATGTGTTTATTTGTATGTGAGGAGGGAAACTATTACATTAAGATAGGTAAAACCAGAAAAATAAAACCAAAACCCAAACCAAAATAATGCTAATAATGCCATGGCTGCTTAATTTTTTTTTTATCTTGGCTGTTGATATCAAACTACAACCAATGCAATTCACTAACAAGTGAACTGGACACAAGCTAGTTGCTTATGCCTGGAGTAGAGTTACACACCATCTGCAAGACACACAGGTACAGCTTTTTGGGAGGCCTGTGCAAGATCTTACAAGCAGTGTACGCACACAGCATAGAAGTGACCTCATCAAACTTTGCAAGTTTACACACTGAGCTATAAACAGTGGCTACTTACATTTACTATCCAAGGATGAACACACCTAGTTATGGCTAGAAAACCTTGTTACTGATCTGCTTATTCAGAACCCCTACCATGTGGGTATATCTTAAATATTTTATTTCATATATTAAAAAAATAATTGTTAACTATTATTTTTATGACTTTTAATTAAATTTCATATTGCAAACATCCTCACATTCAGAATGGAGATTAACTATGGTTCTTCTGGGCCTTGGACCATAAGAGTTGAGGTTCTAATTGTGTTGCACACTGCTTCTCTACATCCCAGAGGTGGCTCTAGCTATGGTTACAGTCTATACAAATGTTTGGGGTTTTAGAGACAATAAAAAGAGTTGAGCAAGTGTAAAACTACCACCCAGACTGAGGCACATCATAAATTTTAACATCCCAGCAAAGTACATTACACTACAACTCTGAAGAAGAGTTCTTTAAATAGAAACAGCACACTTCAGCCCCAAGCCTGCCCCACCTTTGCTTGCCTGCATGAATCCAGTGGCCATATCCAACTGAAAGAACAAGACAGAAACACCTTTTTCCTCCAGCAGAAAAACTATTGACTGCTATCATCTACTTCACCTACCTTCTGCATGAAAAACATTCTTCATTGACCTGTTGCTGCAAGAACACTCTCTACTCTCTACCACAGGCTGAAATGGCCAAAACACAGCCTTGTTAGGGGCTATTGATCCCACCTGTGGGACCCTCCCTTCCCCTCAGCTTCCACCCCTAGTGCAGGTAAGCCCAGCCTAGCAAGTGCTAAATCTGATCATCATGACAGTACTGGGGGTGAGAAAAGCTTTTTGTAGCTGTGGCAGTTTCATCAAGGCCCCAGAATCTAAAGTTTGACCCTAGAGTACAGGCTGAGTAGATTTCCTGCTACAGAGCAGCTGCAACTGCTTGCACAGGATGGGTTTGGTGACCAACAGGCAATCCTCTGGCTGGGCTTTACCCATGTTTTACCACAATTTCCTTCAGAGGGCTGAAGTTGTGCATTTGAAAAGAAAAGACCAAAGCCAGGGCACAGGGACTGAAAAGCCTTCTGATTTTTAAACATGCCTTCTTTAAACCGTTAGGCAGTTAGGCAGGCCCACAGGATGACACAAAACAACTTATGTCATACCTGATCTTCAGAGCAGATTTATCTGCCCTTTTGTATGGACAGTTGGCTGATGACCATGGATGCAAAACAGAGGGGTTTAAATCTGAGTCAGACAGGGTTGAAATCTGAAAATCTGGGTGCAACATGCCTGCTGCCCCTCAAGGAAGACCCGTCTCCCCAGGGCCAAGCATGCCAGTGACGTTCAGCAGCAGCACTCACTCCTGCTGCAGCGCTGTGGTCCCCTGAGACAACCAGGGCCGAAACACCTAGAGGCAGCATTGTCCCTGGGACAGATAGAACACAATGGTCTCCCTATACCCAGAAAAGGGGCCAAGGCTCTGTCAAATCACACAGGTGCTTTTCAAAAGACAAACTAGATCCAGATTGGTCCTCATGCATGTGCTTCAATTAGTTTTCTGGTGCAAAGCAGGAGCGTGTTTTCAAAGCAACTCTCCCAATTACCCACATTTATTGCACTTGTATTCAAATCACGCAGCTGTCTCCGAGGTCATGAACTGCATTCCTTTCTCACAAAGCTAAACCAGAAGATGAACTCCATGAGTGCACACAGTGCACTCCAACTGCTAGGTAGTATTTAAGTCTGAGAACTAGACATGATCTAGTCCACTGTCAAAACTCCTGCAATGCTTCTAGTGTTGATGTTAGGCCCCCAGCAGCCACTCGTCTACTACACACCTCTGCTGTCACTCAGGCAGGGCTTGCTTGGGTAGGCACTGCCCCTGAGGCAGGGCTACAAGACCAGGCTAACCCGAGGGGAACGGCTTGCAATGCACCTTCACTGCTCACAGCTCCAGGAACAGCTGGCTCTGAAGCAGCATTATTAGCTCTGTGCTGCACTAAAGAGATGCATAGCCTCAAAATCTGGTTCCTCCCTGAAGACAGTACAGCTGCATTCACACAGCACAGCATCTGATCTTATCAGTCCTAGTAGATTGACCTGGTGTTGCATCATTGCCTGTTCCCCTTCCAGTCTTACAACAAAGCCACTTTTTCTCCCCACCCTCCACCTTCTCCAGGCTATCCCTGTGCTACAGCCCATCTCACCACCCCTCTCCTTTGCTTGCATCCTCCCCTAACAAATTACCTGTATCACACAATGTCCATGTGCTCTCAGCCTGTGAAACCTCTAAAACCACAATACATTGGTAGAAATTGTTATTGGCCACAATCTCTGAAGACTGCATTCTCACTTGATGTGGTTGAGCATTCGCAGTCTTTGTTGCAGGTGTGGCTGACGATGCCCCATCCCTTCATAGCCTGTGTAGATGTCTAATTTGACCCTTACCTGCCACTCGGAAGGAACAGGCATTTGTGCTTTGGGTGGTAAATGGAAAAACAATCTTACTATTGCAAGACTGGATTCTACAGTTTTCTATATAAAATTCACCAAATGCAGCTGAGCTGATCCAGTTGTTTACTCCACCAAAAAAAAGATAAATTTTAATGCTTCTTTCCTAATCCCATCTTAACTTTCCAGCAGTGCAGCTCCACCTATTCCATGACACTAACGAAACCTGTCAGATAATTTCATCAACCTTTTTAACTCACTAGTTTAGCAAAAAACTATCCCTTTTTTTTTGCTGGGTTTATTTCCTGCTAAATTAGTGAACTAAAAATTGGTAAAATAAATTGACTGACTGATGGCAAACAGCTGAGTCTGTGCCTCTCCCACTTTTCAGAAAGTAAGCTGACAGATGGTTTCACCTCTCTCTCCAAACTGCATATTTCTCTGACATATTTTTTCTGGGCTTGGTGGGGAAGGGTTTATACCACGGAGAGTGCTTGATGCTCTATCAGGGCTGGTGATGACAGGAGACAACCTGACACCTACTTCAGTGCAGCACGTAATGCTTGTGTGTATTGGTCCCCTTATGCGCTTGTCCTCCCCATCACCTGTGCCAGTTATACCTCCAATAGATCCAACTCCATCAGAGCATATTATTTCCTGGTCCTCTGTGTCCTTCTTTTCACACTGTGCTTACACTGGGTTTACCTTTTTTGTGTCTTTTACAAAATACTTGTCCATCCCACACAACAGCGTACAAAAAGAGATGTATTTGTTCAACTCAGAGCATGTGTTTGGCAATCTAGAGGATGCCATCTCATTCTCTATATAAGGTAGGTCAACTTTATTTAGCATGCTGCTCCTCTATCCCATTCTATTCTCATTCAGTGAACAGCCACAGGCTGTCATTCCCTGTATGAATTCAAGAGGCAAAATTATTAAATTTCCTTGTGAACTTGTCAATGTTACTCCTCACTGAGGTACCTGAAAGCTTTACAAAACCAAGCTTCTTCATGCCCATAAAATCCCTATAATGGGAGAGGTTTTAATCCTGCTTTAAGGAAGATAAACAAAGGCACACAAAGATTAGAAATAAAGGTATGACTTTGTGTGTCTGATCTGAGACTTGACTTTTCAAGAGCACATGGCTTCCTATAGCATGTTTTCTATTCAAAGCACAGCTGCTGTTGATTTCGGTTTCAGCTGCAAGCACTTGGCAAGCCAGTTCCCAGGGTTTCAAGTCAGGACCAACCCAAGGAAAACAAGGAAACAAATATCCATGTAACAAAAGTTTAGCTTACAAAAATTGGCCAAGAACATACAGAAGTGCTATAGTAGGCAGAAACACAGACAAGAACCATTCTGAATTCAGTGGCTCAAATTACTAGCTTTTTAAAACCTTCCTGTACTCATTTACTGCACACTTTCAGCTTCTGCCACAGAGTGATGAATACTATAGAAATCTTTGTCTGCTCTTTTAAGTTTTCACTCATTTATCACAGATCTTTCCCATACAGCCTTTTGAGGGAAGGAAATAATAGCTGAGCATTATAACTGCAGACTATATTAGCACTCATGCAAGAGGGTCAGTTAAATATTTATTCTAGCCTTGTCTACCTTAGCCAAGTCAAGCAGCCAAAACATAACAGTGACCTTACAGAAAAGGTTTTCTGAACAATACACATAATTTTGTGCGTTTGATCCTATATCAGGTAGATCCATATTTCCGATTTACCTTAAAATAAATGCACTGTTATGTATGATGTAGTTACCAAAATGTCAATTTAATGCAGGTACATGCGTAGGAGGTACAAGCCAAGGCCAAAGAGCAGAACTAGATATTGTCTCGCTATGAAGTGAACCCAAACTCTGATGCTGTGAAATAGGCAGATGACTGACTGATCGTATAAGTGACTTTTCTTTAGTAATCTTTGGACTATCAATACATAATAAATCAAAAGACATTTTCATATTAAGTTACAAATGTATAGAACTGCTGGCTGCAAACAAAGAGAACAATTTCTCTTTTTTTCTAATGAGAGATTATTTAATACATAGCTATTTATCTCAGTACCTTGAAAATTATAAAGCTATGTAGTTTGTGCTTTTGAGTGTGTTTCCCAGACAAGAAGATAATTATTTTGATTAAAATAAAATCCAGATCTTACATGCCTCCTGGAAAGTTCTGTCAAATAAATTGGTTTATTGTATAGCTTAATCAAGGTACTTAATATTTGCTGTACAAATCAGTCTTCTAGTTTATAAAAATATACGCTTTATTATGTCTAAATATAAAAAAATATAAATCAGTTATACACATGGATTTTTACAAAACATGAACACTTGAAAAGTCACAAAAAAAAAAAAAGAAGTGTGCAAAAAGGAACGAACAAAGCATGTAAATGCTTAGCTTTGAAAACATTATGACAATAGCCCAGACATGATATCTGTACAGCTATCTCTTCAAGGTAATGATCTAAAAGTGACATTAATGACCTAAAAAACTGAAAAGTGGCATTTTATTTTTACTCTGTGCACAATGTTCTGATTTTTAAATATCTCCCTCTGTGCTGAACAGTGCAGAGAGTCCCTCTCTGACAACAGGACAAGCAGAGAAGGCTACAGTGCAATGTGATGCTTTGCTTGGGATTTTCACTGAGAGCTGAGGGCACTTGCAGTGAAAAGTTGGCTCCCCAGCACACTGTGGGCGTCCCAGTGGTGTCTGCAAACAAGGCATCATACAAGCACAAAAGCTTTATTCCTCTAAAGGCCAGAGTTAACTTTAGCAAAGGAAAACAAATGCCTGTATCCCTCTTCAACAGTCAGCAAAATGACCACAGGCTTTAAACCTATGGAGTCTTTTTACCTTGTGACTTTAGGACACAGCTCTTCTTGTCTGTCGGTAGGCACATAGAGATTTATTCCACTCAGTCATCATTTTGTGACTGAGTTACTGCCACCTTTTGGCACTTGACCTTGATAGGCTTAGACTGAAAGTAAAAACATATTTTTGTTGACTATCACTTTGCCTGTATTGCCCTTGCATTCCTCTGCTTTCTCTCAAGTGAAAATTGCTTGCTTCAGTTGCAATTCCTTTTCTAAGATATCACCACCACACCAACCTCTTCTCATTTCCATCTCCCAGTCAGCTTAAGGCACAAAACTCCATCACCGTTAAAAAACCTCCAGAACAGCTTGCTCACTTTTTGGTTGGTTGTTTTTCTGGCAATGCTCCTCCCAAGCTCTGATGAACTTTCTTCTCAATTTCAAAGAGATGTCTTCTTGAAACTTCCTTACTTATTCTAGGCATTATGTGGGTCATGAGGCAGAGAGGTATCAATGTATCAGCAGTACACCAAACCAACCAGTACTAGAGTGAAGCTGGAAAAAGACATCTTCTCATTAGACCAACTCACAACACTTGAAAATTTAACATTAGTCCTTCTTTGTAAATGTAAGCAAAAAATGTCAAAGTTATGCACAAGCTGAGAATGAATGTGTTAAAAAGAATCTTAGTTCAATATACGAGAGAAAATGGAGCTGGTACTTTAGAGTGGAAAAGGGTGCTGAAGATAAGCAATACAGTGATTCTTTCCAATAGGAAAGAGAAATATAGATTAAATAGCATATATGGGACAAGAGGAAATAGCTGCTGGCATGGAATAAAATTATAGCATCAAACTAATATAACTTGGGAGTAGCACAGGGGACCTGTTTCAAAAAGGCATGATCAAAAGCCATTCTGTAATGTACAAAACCTGTGCCATTACAGGAGAAATAATCCACCATAACTGGATCAACTTCAGAAAGAGAGTGCGTAGACAAACCATGGCAGTTTGTATGTGAAAATGTGATAAGCGAGATCCAAAAAAAAAAAAATAGCCTAAGCAGAAAAGCTTGCACAAGAACAAAACCAAAGCAGGCTATAACTTCTGTCTTGAGCATAGCAGGAGCAGAAAACTTGTCAATAATCTGTCAAGATAGATAACATGGATGCAACGGGTACTAATAAACTAAGACTATAACAGAAAAAGCTAAATACGTTTTTCCTTTCTATGATTACTATGGAAGAGACTTAGAAAGCTCATTACCTCTCAATTTAAAGCTGCTTTGGTAACTCAAGAACGGTTTGTAGGAAACATGGCACCAATTTTCAAAAGGGTTTAACAGCATATCTTGGAAGCGATGAACAAGTTAATTTGGTATCTGCACTGAGAGATAAGTAGAATATAAGAAAGAATTTGTGACAGTATAGTGCAGAAGAGTAAGCACACGTTTTTATAAAGGAACATGTACCTCACAGACCTATTGAGACTCTTTAGAGTGTCAGCAAATATATGACAAAAAAAGGCCCAGATGATGCTATACATGTGGATTCCTAGAAGGTACTCACCGAAGTTTTGTTAACATAGGCTCTCAAGGATATTAAGCAGCCTGGAAACAAAAACAGATTCTCAGATGAAATATTGGAAAAAGAGGGTAGGATAAAACAGTTTTGATATTAGACACATCTCCAGGGGATTTCTGCCAGTAGATGAAGTGGCATGGTATGTTGGTAACTCGCAGTTATTCACTCCAGTAAAGATGAGGGCTGTCCCTGAAGAAGTGCAGGAAGAGTTTACAAGAGTAAGTAGCTATTTATTAAAATGGCAGGTAAAATTCAGTAGGCATTATTGTGAAGTAATGTACCTAAGAAAAACCATGCTAATTTTGCGTATACATTGGTAGGTGCTGAGGTATCCATTTATAATGTCAGGAATGACATCTTGTGGACTTATGAATAATTCAGTGCAAACCTGAGCTCAGTGCTGTAAGCGCAAGCAAGCACTCATCCTTCTGCAATAAAGGCATTTAAGTTCAAGTCAGTGTTTCCCCTACTAGAAATAAGCCCACAACCAATCTATCTCTCCTCCTTGGCATGGGAATCCTGGTCACTTTTCCCTTTTGTTCCACAAGCAGAAAGAACACATGAAACTCATAATTTCCTCATACAAGTCTAATCTTTGGCAGTGGTTCTCCCTGAAAGTGCTCAAATAGTCTACCAGCCATTGTGTTTGTAACCTGCTGAGGGAATAGCTTTGTTTACAAAGCACGGAAGCTCCTTTGCTGGCTCCTAGCAGCTAGAAATGAGTGGCCTGTCATGTTCTTCAGTGAAGTTAAACCTTGAAGGTATTTTATAATATCTGTTCAGAAATTCTCCTTATTGGACAGGTTATTTAAAACTATATAGCATATCAGTGCAATAAAACTAAAGTTTACTTAAATGGCTGACACCTATCTTTTCCTAAATACAAATTGCTTACTGGTTTTAGTAAGATTACAAGCCTATTTGACTTCTCAGGTATTTGGTGAAGTTTTTGTACAAAAGCCTTCATCTTACAAGGCACTACTTCAAATCTCTAGCAGAATCAGTAGAATAACATGAGACTGCAAAATTTTTGCCTCTTCAGCTCTTGTAAATTCTGTATTCTAAAGCTGTATACAGCCACAGAGAAGATAGTGAAGGGAACAAAGATAATGTGTTTCCCTACCTGAAGGCAGTTATTTGTTTGCTTGGTGCAGTAAGCTTTAACTATGTTCAACAGTAATACAAAAAGATAACTTCACCAGCAATAAAGCAGCATAATTTAATGAAAAATCCTCTAATACAGTAAACCTCCCTATAAAACTTTATAGTTGCTCTGGAACATAGATAGAGAGTTATATATTTATTGCATAGTGCATGAGAGTAAAATTTTTGTAAAATGAAAAGAGATAGAAATTGATAGGCCCCATATCTCAGTGCAATTCCTGAGAATACCAAACTTTCTACCTTTCAAAAAAATCACTTTCCAAGTGTGTATTTTTGTAAGATATAGAAAGAACTGAACATTATCCATGGGGCATTTTTTTAAATTTTGAAAGAGAAGAGAGAATTATCTCAGGAATCCTCCCATAAATTTGTCAGAATTTTGAGAGAGATATCTCAGAAATGCCTTTGGGCACACCACTAATGCTATTTCCAGGCTAACTGAGGATGTATGCTCTCTCCCAATGGGATGGGTGATGTGATATGTTTAACCACATCTTGCCAGGAAAATGAAAATACATTCCTGTTTCAGTACATCATCTCTTCTTGGCAACATGCTTAGTCACCATCCGAATTTGCACAATAGCAACAGACACTCATAGGAGCGTGTATGCTTTGAACCTGCAAAATGTTCTATCTGCTGTAGTGTGGGTTTCCACTCCATACATCTTTTCCCTAGCTACTCAGTCTCTGAAAGTAGTAACACTAATATTCTCTCTTTTTAAGCCTCCCTTATCTTCTTTTATGAAGTGACTAAAATATAAAACAAACAAACAAAAAAAAAAAGGTAAAGCATAAAAGCAGTGTACCTGAGTAATCTTACAGCAAGACAAGAACAGACATGCATGTTACACTAGCAGCAGACAAAGCTCTGCTGTGAAAGATCTGAGTCCATCCCTTACACTGGCTCATGTCCCTCCAAGGCTTTATAGCTCATGGCTGCAGAGAAGGAATGAATCATAGAAATGTCGGTTGGAAGACACCTCTGGAGCATTGCCAGCATTAGATCAGATCAGCTATAGCTTTGTCTGGCCAAGTCTTGAAAATATCCAAGGGTGGAGCTTCCACAGCCTCTCTGCTTAACCTTCTGACTCTGCCCTTCTGGTGAAGAAGCTGTTAGCATTGGGAGTTTTTTGTCTTGATGGGGTGGAAAGTAGGAAAATTATAGGACACCATAAAAAACTCCACACTGTATGTACAGCATATCCTAATGGCGGTGTCATAGTCTCTCTCTAACTTTAGGCAAACTAGGAGACAGCAGTGGCAATTTACAACAGCAAAGAGCATATGAAGTACCAGTGCCATGATGTAACAGTGAGAAGCAATGTGATAGCTGAGAGGGAAGAAGGAGTGTAATTTCCCTCCTTGCCAAACCGCCCCTATAAAAACAAAGCAGAACTTTCCCCTTTGTTACACACCTCATCACTGTTCTTGAAAATAGACTGCCTCAAAGAAATAGGGTTACAAATAGCAGCTGACATAGCAAACATCCCGGTTCTGGACCCCTGTGCTACACCAGGGCACTCAGGGCTTTAATTGAAATGCCTCAAGACAGATTTAGGCTACAGTGGTTGAATATTGGTGCTTTAAGGTGGAATTCAAAGTTTGTGTAGGCAGAGAACTCGGAGACACAGTTTAATATTTTAAATCTTTGGCAGAATTAGAATGCAAAGGGGAAATGTGTTTGTCTAAATTCACTGTTATTTCAAATATTTATTCACTGCTCTTTCCTAGATTTGAAACCAGTTTGACAATCAAGTCTCCCCAGATGCTGTTCCCTGAGCCTAGGATACAGGCGCGTCAGCCTGAATCACGCTGCCTCCAGCCTTCTGAGTGTTTCCTGGTTCAGAAAGAGCAAGCAGCTACATTCTGAAAGTTTCAATGGGAGGTCTCAGCCTGCCTTCAGAGCTTTCAAAAGACATTCCATCATTTCATGAATCATATCATTGTGTGGAACTTCTGAGATAATGAGACTACGAAGATCATCTCACAATGCTGTTTAGTTCCAAGACAGGGAAACATACGGACATTCTCCTCTACGCAGATTTTGCAAGGGAAGTAGAAGAAATCCTGCTGTCTGGTAAAGACTTTTCTTAGCTGCATTTACAAGAGGTTGGATGCTACTAACAGTGGACAAGGTGGAACTGGCCAGCCACAGATTGCACATCTCAACATAGCTTTACTCTGCTTCAAGCTTCTGCATAAAAACATGAAAAAGGCAAACAGTCATTATGGGATATGAAACTTGCTAAAGCTTACTGAAGGTACTAGACTGAAATAGTTGGAATAAAACCATCTTATTTCAATTTAAAGACTATTTTTTCCTCTTACTAACAAATAGAGTAAGTCTATGAGACTACCTGAGTCTAGATTTGAGCCTATACAGATAGGGTGATTTACCCATAGCTGACCACCGTGCAATGGAACATGAAAGTCATTGGATGAAACCAATCTGAAAAATAAAAAAAAAAAAAGAAAAAGAAAGTTAGGCTCTCAAGTCCTACACTGCAAAGTAACTTGAACAGAATCCTAAATGTCATTGAAATTTCTTTATACTTGAACTTTTATTTTGGAAAACAGCACCTAGCAGAGATTGTGCCAGAGTTGTCACACGGAAGTTCAACTACCACTTTATATCACTCTTCAAAATAGCACTTCTGAGTTGCAAATCTAAGTGTGTAAATATGAAACGTGTTTATATAAAACCTTGTCAGAAGGTTTTACTCAGCAGCTACAGCTTCATTTGGTTCAGCCACTGCCCTCCAGGTCCAACCACACTCTGGTATTTTACCTCTTTACATAAAAAATACATAGGGAAACAATAAAACCCAACCCCGCTGTACATTCCCCCACGGGAGGTTGCATAGCCCTCTGAAAAACAAAATAATTAATTAAATAAATAAATAATGAAGGTGATATAAAAGACTAAAACATTTTTCTGCCTTGCCAGATTGTTCTACTTGTGGTGCATATTAAAATTCTCAGGGTTTTCATATCATACGTCATATGAGAAATAAATTAATTAGCTCACTTGTGAATTTTTAGTGAATGGATTTTTATTATTTTGTAGGTGTTTAAATGTAACATAGTATTTATTTCTCACTTTAAGAGGCCACATGTTCCAAGGCAAATCCCTTAAATTAAAAGGTAATAATGTAAAAACTTTTGAACATGCAGCATTTCTAGTCTGAGCACGAGTAGTTAAGCCGGTTCTTACGTAAAGTGGTTCAAATCCTATATGTAAAAATATCTGGAGAAATCATTCCCCTACCACGTGAATTGTTCTTTCAAGAGGTAAATTATTTCAATGTATACTGTCACGGTTTAACCCCAGCTGGCAACTGAGCACCTCACAGCCATTCACTCTGTGCCTCCCAGCAGGACGGAGGAGAGGATCAGAGGAGGAAAAGTGAGAAAACTTATAGGTTGAGATAAAGACAGCTTAATAAACGAAGCAAAAGCTGCATGCAAGCAAAGCAAAGCAAAACAAGGAATTCATTCCCTGCTTTCCATCAGCAGGCAAGTGTTCAGCCATCTCCAGGAATGAAGGGCTCCATCACACATAACCATTGCTTGGAAAGACAAACATCATCGCTGAACATCATCCTACTTCCTTCTACTTCCCACAAATTTGTATGCTGAGCATGACTTTTCCAACCTAAATGATCCTATGATTCTACGACACCATACAGATGTCCGTGGTATGTGCCCTCCCAACTCCTTGTGCATCCCCAGTCTACTGCTGGTGGGGTGATGCGAGGGGCAGAAAAGGCTTTGGCTTCCTGTAAGCACTGCTCAGCAATAACTAAAACATCACTGAATTATCAACACTACTAGGTACTATAAAGAAAACTAGCCCCACCACAGCCAAAAACAGTGCACATACAAAGCAAAGACCATAGCCCACCTAGCTGCCTACACCAGCACAAAGCAGAGCCAGCAAATGTAACCTCCATGGTACTGCATTGTGGCACTTTCCATGAATTTGACTTCGCTAATCAAAATATTCTACTCAGAGTTTAGATGAGCTTGGCTCTCTCACTGATCTGGACATTTTCCAGTGTAAACTTGTTTGGTTTTGGTTTTTTTTTAATAACAACATAGCAGGAAGGAGGAGTAAACAGACAAAATACAGAATAATTGTTGTGAATTTTCTAAGCATTCCTTAAGTATTAGGCCCAGTTCAGCACAGTTCTGAACTAAGGCTCAACTTTGCTGACTCAGGACATGTTTAGAGCCTGTTCTCTTCAGTGATACTCTGCATTTATTTGCATAGACAAGACAGATCTTCTCTCCTGGTGACTCAGGCACGGAGAAAGAGGCTGCTATTGAGGCAGCCCTCCTTCTTTGTAAAATTATCTCAGCCTGAAACATCCGGGCAGGGATTCCACCGAATTTTGAATATAGATTCAAGGAGTGAAAATTTGATTTTCTTTTTCTTTTTTTTTTATTTTGTCTTTCTTTCTTAAGCACAGCCCCAATATCACTGTCTATGCAGAGCTAACCTGAGTCGCAGTATTTGTATACCCTCAAGGCAAGGACAGATTTCAGGGATTATAAAAGTTGTTACAGGCTAGAGAGCTGTAACACAAAGCCAGCAGTTCTGGGGGAGTGGGAATTCCCTTTTTCTCCAGCTTTTGTGTCTGCTTCCCTCATACAGCCCCATCCAAATCTCTTTGCAATTAAACTTGCCAGGGCTCAGCTAACACTGAAACAGCATCCAGGTACTTACCTCTGAATTATTCCTCAATAGTGCACTGGAATAGGTAAGTATGATAATTAACAGTCACAGCAATTAACGCAATTTCATGCTGTGATTTTCATTCTCACCAGAAAGGAAAATCTGGTTGATTTCTCCTGACAAAGTGCCAAGATAGCCAACATGACATTGAAATATTTAACACAGCAACTTGCAACACATAAAATCTACATTCTCTCTTCAGTAAAAAAGAGAATGAGACGACATGCAGAGTTCTTACTCCAATCTATATTGTGCTTTCCCCTGCTGTACTGCTTTGGCCTACATTGAGGCAAAAGTACTGTAAGAAAAAGCATGCTAACCAATTTTATTTCTATTCTCTGATATGCTTATGTTTGCAACCTGTATTTAACTACATGCTAAAATACAAGCAAAAGCTAGGGACTGAGTTCTTTGCTACATCTGGCAGTGAAATGTACGAAGAAAGCCAGGAACTACCAAACTGAAAATGCATTTCCCAAAAACATTCCATAAAACATTGGTCATTTTTCACAGATCTTAGGGAAATACCAGTAGATTTCTGTCACCCAGAGCAATGAGGAGTCAGGGAACTGGCCCAGTGTAACTACGAAAGATATCTTTACAGGGACTGGAGTTATACAGCTAATCAAAAACAACATACAGATACTCCTATCACCAACATCTGCATTGTATCACTTGTTCTGACCGGTGAAAAAAGCAACAAATAAAATAAAGTAATGCACAAACTCTTCCTCTGAAGAGCTATAGAGGCAAGGAAAACCAAGCTAGCATAAGAGAAATTTCTATTGTCAATACTGTCATTTGAAAATAAAATTGTATGTCTAAAGTTGAAATAATTCAAGAACTCTATTAACAGAAAATATAGATACACAAACATATAAAATCTATGAAATTGGTATGTTCTGTGTTTTAATCCACAGAAGTGTTCATACTGGAAAGTCTAAATGTTCATAGGATTTGACCTGAATAAAAGCGACCTGAGTTTATTTGGGGACTTTGATGTACCCTATCCTCATGATCTTGGGATGCTTCAGAGGCAGCCATATATGTTCTGATGGAGATGAAGAACCTTACTCATGCCAATAGCCCCCTCTTTTCACATAGGTTAAATTATTCAGAAACCCATCTATCTACAGCATCAGTGATGCATTCCATGTGACTCACTCAGATCACTAAATGGGCCAATGACACTTTTCTTCTTATGTACCTCTATTGCCACACCCTTTGTCTTGGTCAGATCAGAATAGGTTTGAGAGATCTCTCTTAGTACATACCTTACCTCTAGAGTACCTAGCACAAAAGGAACTCAGATTTGGTTGGCATATATCATTCTAACATTCTAACATAATTCAGTGCAAGTAGGCTGAGAAAAACCTTCTGTTTGAATATTCCATCTTCACAAACACGGACTATTCTTCTCTAAAATCAGAGGAGGCTTTCCTTTCCACATCTAGGTTAATGCATTCACATAATCAGTGATTATGTCAAATGAAATGGGACTAAAGAAACTGAATCTTTTCCATTTCCTTGAAGTCCTAACACATGGAAGAGCAGAGGCTGCACTATCCATCCTTTGCACAGAAGAGAAGGAAAGGAGGAAGGAAAATGCAGAACACTTCTCAACTGACTGCCCAATGCCAGGAATCTTTAAGGTTTTTACCTCCTGGTTCATTGAGGATATGTAATGCACAGAGATGCAGTGGTCTCACCTTTCTACGTACAGCATATAGCAGAGAACTTAAAGATTTTGTGTATGCACAATAGCTGAACATAACCACTTAACAACTTCTGACACATCTGCATAACATAAATCATGCTTACAGATGAAATTCATCTTTGAATAACCTGGTTACCCTTGGCAGAAATTTCCCTGTTTGGCAGCAGCATAATTTCAGTGTCTGCATACAGACTGGATGCTGGGGGCTCAGCCAGGAATTATAAGACAGAAATGAATAACGTCTGGTGCTCACTAACACTCATCATAGCCAATGAACAGATGCTGGTCTAATTACAGGCTAATTACATGTGCTATGCCTGAATTAGAGAACAAGCATGGTAACCCCTGTAAAATAGGCTATGGAGTTGCTGGTCCAAATGAGGACAATCATACCAGCCCCATACTCCTCAAAATATATGAGCCAAGGGAGGGCAGGGTGACTGGTGTGAAGAATGTATGGATAGGCCATGCAGAAAACAAAAATTAAGGAATACATGTGGTAATAGTCTAGCACAGTTGCAAGTGGTCTTAGGATGTAGAGATCTGGGGTGATCTCAGCACTTTTTATTTAATAAATCTAAAACACTTTCGAGAGAGCAGTTATTTTTGTTCTGCTACAACAGTGCCTAGACCCGTTTATGAAAAGGGTATGGATTTTAATACCCATGTCTTCTCTTCGGTTTCATCTCAACAGCTTAGTGATTCTTCCCCACAAGGTGGCAGAAAGACCACACAGTTGACCAATAATGGTTCTAACCAACCACTGTCTTGTCACAGAATTGCCATTTTTAAAGTCCTACCACCCAAGCAAAAGAAATCCTTAAACAACTAATTCTATACTAAGTGGAATGGTGCAATATGTGCGTATGCTATAACAAAGGTTTGAGGAAGGATCACAAACAGAAGAGATTAAACTGCTTAGTCATCATGACCTACTCAATCATTATTATGCAAACAGAGGCTTTGCACAAACGCTGTCCTGTGATACCTTGGTTATCTGAATGGAAATCATTATGAAAGCAATTTGGATAAGAAAGGAGATCATATTTTAATATAAATTAAACCAGCCCAGAGGGCGGTAACTTCACATTGAATGAGAGTTCAGATAATAAAGCTTCAGAAAAAGAAATTCAAGGTAAAGTGGCTTTTAAAACCAAAGTTTCAAGACGGGTAACAAGAGCACAGGGTGTGTGTGAGGAAGGCCTTGCCAGCCCTTATCACCCAGGGCTGTGCCTCTGGCCATGAAATAAGGCAATGCTCATCTGTCTGTTGGTCAGGAGCGTAACGCTGGCAATCAGCTCTCAGGGAATAAGGCTGGCCTGAGCGGTGCGGGGAGAACCAGCAGGCAGAGCAAAGGCTGCCTGGCTGGCTGGCAGCAGGAGCCTTCCGGCAAGGCTCAGGATGCAGGGGTCAGGGCAGGGGCAAGACATGACTTCAGAATGAAGCATGAGACTTGGGATCGTGGTAACTGATCCACAGCCTGGAGCAACTTGTGAGCACCCTCTCATCCATGCCTGGCTGACTGGGTGCCCTCCTGCGCCAGAGGCGCAGAGCATGGGCCCGGCTGCTTGTGTGGTGCATCACAGACTGCCTCCTCTCACAAAAAGGTTGTAAGTCACTTTACCCAAACTAGAGATTACATGTCTGTTCCTCTCCTAGATTTGCCTGAACTGGACACAGCAATTCAGAAGGGAAGCAATCCTTTGCCAACACTGTATTTTTTGATCGCTCTCCGCAGAGTATCTCAGTATCCAGCTGACCTTGTTTTTCAACAGCAGGTAAAAAGCATGTACATAAGAATCCCTTTCCTCTTCCGTACCAGATCCTCTCAGATTTGTCTCTACCTCCAATCAATAAATAGCAATTTCCACGAGGATCAGCAGTAGGAATAATCCTCACACCCTCCAGACAGGCCTCCAGCCCTAGCATACCATACAAGTAAGTGCCCTTTTAAGGGACTAATTAAAATAACAACTTACAGAATATCTTTTAGTGGAACTGACTGTTGTTCAGTTCAAAATAAAATAAGGAGCAAAAGGTATCCAGAAGTCAGGGTAAAAGCCAGTTAAAACAGACAGAAGCATTAAATGCAAGTACACAGCAGTGATGGCAGTAAACATAGTCATGTGCTGAGAAGACCTGACACGACCTTGTCTCAGTGAAAAACACCCTCTTCAACTCGTGCAAATGCCTGTGTTTTTGTTGAAAAATTATCCCCAAGTCTGCTGAAGCCAGAAAATCAAATTAAGAAAGCATTTAAAAATCAGCTTAAAGTGATTAACATTTTTGTGAAGTGTATAAAAAGGGATTTTAAAATCACTTTTGCTTGTCAGGAAGAAAGTACATCATCTGACTGAATGTGTTGCCCACACGCAAACTGAACAGCTAAGAGAAGCTGGGCTGTGCTATGCAATAGCTTTGATGTCCACCATAGTGCCACAGTGACTGCAGCCTCAGAAGTGTCATACCTCCCTGCCGCTCCAGCTCTAGAGCTCAGGGAAATGAGTTTGTAAGAAGCTGGCTTGTTCTATGTCTTTCCCCCTGTTCTACAATCAGGTGAGCCAGACCTATGTTAAGAAAATTAATTCACTGAAATACATTAACGTGCTTGGGATGCCACAAGCAAACACTGTAGTATCCTTTATTGGATTTTGGATTTTCGGTTTAAAGCAAGCAGAGTCTCCAAGGTAATTTAGTGGGGTTTAAGAATAGCTTCTGTTTATACCAGTGGGACTGTGCATCTACAGAGATATTGCCCTACATCTGAGAGAAGCCAGGGCATTTAACAAGATTCTCCCTGCAGAAAGAGAAAACACATTTCAAGTGCTTCTATTTCACATACGAAGAAGATGAATCTTATTCATAACCTAGACTGGAAAAAGGTGGGTTTGCAGCTGAAATTGAGGTGACAGGGATTTGTTACCCTGATTGTTTACAGGTTTTCTGCATGGCCTGAGGTGAGTTGCGTCTCTGCTCTCACCTGGGAAATGATGGAGGCAATGTGTCACATCTGCTTCATCTGTGCCTTTCTGAACTACTTATACAGTCTTCTTTTCAGAACAAGTACTGAGGGCTCTCTTTTTGTTAGCAGAAGATGACTAATAAAGTAAACATCAATAAAATGCCCTTCCATGCTTACACTAAACTATTCACTGCACCACAGAGGAGAGAAGAAATTAGACCACAGCATGCCCTGCACAGACTGTTGAGTAGTGGAGCTTCTACTCTTCTGCTTTTGCCCTGATCCCCAAGAAAGTTTCTATCAGAGCAGACCAAGTGTACTCTCTTCATGAAGATGCCGTCTCCACAGGATGCTGGATCTGTATTTTCAAGTCTAGCCAAACAAGGGCAGCACAGATTACCCCAGTTTATACTACAAACTCTCCCCTTGATAAGCACCCCTATACTATATACCAAGTGGACACTTGTTCTGACTGACAACTTTTGGGCTTTCACACTACCAGAACGGGGGGCACACAGGAATGAAAGCAATGAAACAACATGCTGGCTTTTATGTCCTTCTGCTGAGAGCTTGCAGCCTTCTAAAGCTGCCTGGTTTCAGTGCTAAATACTTGAGTTACTAAGAACAGCCAGCTCCTTCCCCCAGAAGAACATGCCAGAGGAAACCCTGCAAATCGTTCCCAGCTTTCCACATGGGGGAAGGGGTGTGGTGTCACGATATAAGGGATAATCTTCTACTTACAGTTAACGGATATTGGGGTGGTACAGAGAAAATTATGACCAAATGGCCTTAGGTAAGATGAGGATAAGTTACTGGAACACCACACAGAAGGAAGGCGCTTGGCTGCCAAGCTAAAACTCCACAAATCTTATATAGCTATTTACTGATCACATGCACACAGCCATAACTGCCTTGCCCACTCTGCAAAACTGAGGATAGCTTTATTCGTATCTCTTACCTAGTAGCTACGATTTAGCGTCATACCAAGATAAACAGTTAAAAGTCCTAAAAGCAGTTCAGTCAGGAACCTCCCTTGCAGATGTTGGGGTTTTGGTTTGGGTTTGTTTGCCTTTTTTTCCCTGTGGCATCTTCACAGATGATTTATCCGAAATTATCCTGTTTAACTAAGTGTGGCAGAGACAGCATGGCTACATCTTTCTTATTCTCATAAACAATATTTGAAGTGCAATCAAGTTTCCGATTCTTTAAAAGAATGTCCCAAACCTGTCATAAAACGTGACAAAATTGATCAACTGTCTAAAAATATGAAAGCACTTATAAACACTTCATATTCATTTGCTGAGAATGCTAGAAGAAAAAGGAAGAAATTACTGCAAACAGGAATTTAGCAAATTCTATAAAAATCACACAGGAAGAAAATTTGCTCAGTGTCAAATCCTTAGTCAGTTAAGCTCTAATTGCACTGTAGTTTAAGATGGAAATGACTTAGAGAGCTCATCAAATTTATGTCACTGCAAGGGCCATCATAGAAGATTTATCAGATAGTAAGCTGAGGATACATTTGTCCTTAGCAAAAAGGCCAAGAAACAAAATGTATCTTCTTCCTACATCCATCATCTGAAGCGAGAACACATAACTGGTTTAGAAGATAAGGCAGTAACTAATTCAGTCATGTGGAAAGAGCTGCCATGAAATCCCTCCTACCACCCACAACATTTTTCCACCCACATTGTTTGTGCTGCTGCACAATCCCCACCTAAATTTTAAGAAACTGAAATTCATCTCTTGGCAATTCTAATGCTTTGTTATTTCAACCCACGATTCTTTGCTTTGTTGGCGGCATAATACGTTAACGACAATGAAATCACTACAAGCCTAATTCAAGGCCTTCAGACACCCACAGCAGCAGACACTTGAAAGGGAATCTATCCTTATTAGAGAAGAGAGGATTTTCAATCAATAACTGTCAGCTGTACATTTTCTTAAAACATGCTGTCAATAGGATTTCTCTCTTTCCTTATACCAGTCAAATGCTTTTCATACTCACAAACGTGAGAGCCATTTAGCCACTCCATGCATCTGTTTGGATTTTGGTTTCTCCAGTGAGAATGCCAGCAAGGAGGCTAATGCTGACTGTGATTTTCGTGTTATCTGTACATATACGCAGTGGAAACGGCATCAAAACCACAAACTCATTTCACATTCTGTATGTCACTGAACAGCTGCTCGTAATGATTTTTGTCACTAATGACCTAGGTTATATTTGAATCAGTGCCCTAGAGGTGAAAAACTCTGTATTCCATTACTGATCCCCTGAGTCATAAAATCCCTTGATATTTTTTTCTATGTGGATTTTGCAGTATTTATATTTATTATCTTATAAAAATTGTATGCTCATCAAGCTTCAGAAAAAACAGAAAGCTGGATGTATAAGAGATGGAAGCGTTTGCACTAAATGACCCTCGAAATGTCGCAATACAATGGAATCAACACTATAGAATAGTCAAAAGGGTTGGAAGTAAGAGGTTTGCTACCCATTGAAAGAAAATACTGTCAGGAGAATAGAATTACATGAGCAAGACATTATTTCTCTCATAGTCAAAAAGCTATAATAAAGGAATTATAATCTTGGCTTTTAGTCCCATCCTTAGGTAATAACTCCAGCATACATCACTCACATACTTAAGTTAACACGGCCATTTCTACTGGGGAATTATTCTTACTCTGATAAGGCATTACACATATCATATGCGGCATTATGACCTCCCATGCATCACATACACAACCTTCCCACTCCCAGTGTGGGATTAATTAAGAGAAACACCTGGCTTTTAGGAGGACAAAAAAATAAAATGCCGTGAATGTTAAACCCACAGACTTGTGTAAGAGATGTAGCAAGGGGTTAAAAGACAGAGATAAATGCTTTGGTGCCTTGATGAACCAGTGCTTTTCAGATATTAGACTCTTTCTACCTGCTGTGCTTAGCTTCAAATTTAGCACTGCCACAGGAAAAAAAATCTGTTTGCGTTTTCACCCGTGTACCACATGGCTTTCACTTCCATCAAAACGCAGCAAAATTGTCACAGGGGAATCATTCCCTTGGCTGCCCCAGCACTTCTGATCTTTGACCTCTGCCGGAAATGGATTCCAGGCACACTTCTGCCTGACATGTGAACCGTGTAAAATCTTGATGAGGTGTGTGTTTTGTTTGATTAGCAAGCCCTAAAATCGAGGGAAAGCTTTGTCTAACAACAAAAAGAGCACACTTGCTTTATCCGTGCTTTCCCTTTGCAAATTTGCTGACCTAGAACGGCAAAGGCTGTCTTCTACATAGGTAAAAAGCACATTAGTACATCAAAGTGGCATTTTAGCAAGACACAAAGGGCAACAGCTACGCGTGCAGATCTTGTGGCAAGAGAGGAAGGCTTAGAGCCATGACGTCATAAATCTCAGCAACTCCCGCAATGCACTGAACGCGTACACACAGCATAATGAATCTGCTCCCTGGAGGAAAAAGCTTAGGAGCAGGAGGAAAGAAAAGATTATTTTTAGCTAAGGGAACCCTTTGTCTTTCAGCATAAAAAAAATCCTTGAGTTGGCTTCTCACAATAGCAGCTTTTTGCAGCGCTCTACTTTTAACTCATGGAGTGCTGTAACATGTAACAATCACAGAGGAAAGTGTCACCTTCTGAACTCGCCTGTTTGCTTTTTACTAGACTTCCTTTTGGCTTCAATTAGAATTCTATGAAGAATTTAGCCATAAATTTTCAGATTTTAATAGAATTCAAAGCTCTTGTTCTTATCCGTTACCAAGTTATGCATCTTCATAAGTAACAGAGGCCTAAGTGATAGGAGCAGTAAGCATCATTTATTAGCCTGACAGGTTTAAAATGTAGTACCTAAAATTAAACTGAAGGTCCATTCCCATTTGAACATTTTATTCTAGTGAGACACAGATCACCCCTTTCCTCTAATGCCAAAGAAATTTGATTCCACATCCATTAATAATCCCAGATGTCAGCCATAGACAACATTTTCATCAATCATTGCATTAAAGCACTGACCAAAAGATATACCTATAAGAGAAGAGAACACACTTCCCCACTACCTTAATGTCTTTAATGTGTTTTCAAGATTTTAAGACATTTTGCTGAAGGCTACTTTTAGTGAAGTGAAGAGACAATTGCATATACATCTCAGCTGCAAAAAATATTGTTTAGCAAAGAAAAAGTCGTCTTACAACCTATTTTAGCAGCATCCTAGATACTCCCAAGTAATACACTACATTGTGTCATAGCAGCCTTCCAGTATCTGAAGGGGGGCTATAGGGATACTAGGGATGGACTATTCGTTAGGGACTGTTGTGACAGGACAAGGGGTAACAGGTTAAAACTTAAACAGGGGAGGTTTAGATTGGATATAAGGAAGAAATTCTTTACTGTGA
>JBCJKH010038121.1:6712-18547 GCA_039877255.1 Loriculus beryllinus | reverse complement strand
GCAGGGACACCTCACACTAAACCATGTCATCCAAGGCTCTGTCCAACCTGGCCTTGAACACTGCCAGGGATGGAGCATGCACATCTTCCTTGGGCAACCCATTCCAGTGCCTCACCACCCTGACAGTAAAGAACTGCTTCCTTGTATCTAACCAAAACTTCCCCTTTTTAAGTCTGAACCCATTACCCCTTGTCCTATCACTACAGTCCCTAATGAATTGTCCCTCCTCAGCACCCTTGTAGGCCCCCTTCAGATACTGAAAGGCTGTATGTGGTCTCCACACAGCCTTCTCTTCTCCAGGCTGAGCAGCCCCCACTTTCTCAACCTCTCTACACATAGGAGGTGCTCCAGTCCCTGACCATCATCGTGGCCCTCCTCTGAACTTGCTCCAGCAGCTCCATATCCTACCATGGGCAGGGTTAACAGCAATTTACCCAGAGCTTGTGTTTATAATGAACTGAGATACCTAAAAGATGAAGTGGGCTTGTATAGGTATAGACAGATTCACATTCTCAAATTTGATTTCTATAGTAATACTAATAAAAATTCTAATTCTTGCCAAAAAAAAAAAAAAATACCAAAAACAAAGAAACAAAAGCAGAAAAATTGACTAATGGCACTTGCTGCTTTTACTTGTAAAATAAACAGCAAAATTCTTAAGTCTTTAGAAGATTAAAAGCTTCTGCACTTTATGCATGAAAGCTGCAATACAATAGCTTCTTGCCACCTGTGTCATAAGTTATGTCAATAAAATGTTTTCAGAAAATCCTTATTCTGATGTTGTTGCATCCAAGGAACAGTTACAAAAGTCGCCGCAGGTATGATGATGTATGTTTTTTTCTGAAAAGACAAGTGTTTAGATGCAGTTTGGAAGTTGCTAGGAATCCTGAAAAAGATCTTTCATATATGTTGATGATGAAAAAGACAAAAAAGTTTGATATTTCCCATAATTCCTGGGAACATCTGTTCTGAGCAGAAACACATCAGAGCTGAAAAACAAAAGTGAAATAGAGGAAAACAGCAACACTGGGAGACTAGAAGTGCTAACAGTGTTTTATAATTATCTCTGGCCTGTCCAAGTTTTGTCTGGTAAAATATTAGCTTATAAAAATGGTTCACTGAACTGTCACTAAAGCCAATTTTTTGTGTTGCTAATCTTTGAGGTCCATTCCATGATTCTTAAGGTCCTTTCCAGCCTGGTATTCTGTGATTCTATGAAGTAGTGATGCATTTTCCGGTGTCAGTAGCTAATAAATTTTGAATTACAGATATTGATATTAATCTCTGTACAATGTTTATTTTTGTGAGAAAAATACATCCAAAATTCTACTTTGGATGGAAACGTCTACCTAGTAGTTTCTTTGTCACATGGGTGTTTTCACAAAGACCTCAATTTTTGTCTGATTTGTAGCTTGTGTAGATCACCATAGCTTCATTTTCTTTTAGGTATTGTTGATCTGACTTAGCTGTAAACTTCCAACACAGTATATGCAATTATATTTCATTATTCACTTTGCTAAGAATGATGAAGAGATATTTATTCAGCAATAATTATAGTAGTAATTCATGTAATACCATCAGCTGTACCTGAGTACATTTATTTTATTTAGAAACAAGAGAATATGGATAAGAATTTTCCTGTTTTAAAGAGTAAGGATATAAATATTTTCACAAAAAGCCTTTTTTCAGAACGGCTTGCCATGATCTAAAGCAAAGTGCTGGAAAAACAAAGAAGAGTGATGAAGAACTTTAGCAAGGTATAAACCTTGTCTCTGCCTTGTTTGATGTCAGTGGTAGCATGTAAATATACCTCAGGCAAAGAAATTGCTCATTGCTTCTGAAAGATAGAAAAGGGATTTACTAATTTCAGGCCAAGACAAGACTAAGAGTGCATGTAAGTTTTCATAGCCCATCTGATGGCCATGTGGGACATATTAAAGTGCCACTTTGTGAGAAACTGAAAAGCCATATATATATCTAGTGTTATTGATTCCCAAAATGGAATGAGCCGTTTAAAAACAGGCTGTGAAGCTGCAGCAGTGATGTAAAATGGTTGTTGAATCTCACATCATGTCTGTGAGTTAAATGCCGTTATTACATTGTTACTAAATGGAAGAGGGCTAAAGTGCAAAAAATCTAAAGTACATGTCCATTTGGAATAATTAGGAGGATGAAAGCTGATGCCTTCATGCAAGAAGCTGTGGTGAAATTAAAATCAGGTTTTAGTTGCCAGGTGATAGACAATCAAAACAGTTCTGAGAACTTACTGATGAACGTTTGCTCCAGAAAAAATGTGGTTGATTGATGACTTCTACAACCAACTCTGCCCATACACTACTGAAAACACCAAGTTATTGCAGCAGGGTTTAAGAAGCTAGTCTATCCCTGCTCCTATGTCAGAGAGGGGAAACTGTGAGACAGCATATGTAATGTAAATGCAATCTGTTATTTAATGTATGATACACAAAAGGAGAAATATCTGTTAAATATGATAACCTTAAATGGCTACAGTCAGGACTTGCCTCGGACCTTTTCAAAATTGTAAAATCTGTGTTAGCTGAGATCCACCATAGAGGAGCAGAGGTGGGAAAGCAAGTGGCATGAAAGTGGCTCTGAAATGGTCTAGGCTAGTCCAAACCAGAAGAAGATTAAATAGTGTTGAAAATGTGGAGAGGAGTTAGCAATGGAGCAGGACAGAGAAGTGCTGGTACAGAAACTCGGAGGAAGCGGTGAAGAAAATTAGGACCTTTCTTAGGAAAAAACGTAAAAGGGTTTCAGTTATTTTATTTTTATTGCTCAGAGGGATAATAACTACGGCAGAATATTGACAGGCAAATATGTTGCTTCAGATATAAACAGTTCATGTTCCAAAAAGCTCAATTTGCTTGTACAGTACCCAGTATGAGGAGATACTGTTCAGGCCATGCATCAATAGTAAGGAAAGGAATAAATACAGTAAGAAAAAAATCAGCTATGCTCTTGAATTGAAAGCTTTGCTAATTTTTGGTATTAAATGATACCAGGGTGAAATGGTGTTATTAAATTTTAGTGACATTTTTAGGGGTTTTTTTGGAAGAAATTTCAGCTGCTGTTCTTTTTGAATCCAAGAAGAACACTGATAATTTCAACAAAATCAGACTATGATATTAAAATATGAAAATTAAAAATCTATCTTTTTCAGGAACATCAGCTTTTATTCTCTCATGACATTTCTATCAGGTTACACAATATGGTGTTCACTACATTAGGCATGACATCCTTGTGTATGTAATAAATTATGATAGCCTTAGTTATGTTATTAAATTCATTAAAATGTGCAGTTTAGCGTTTATAAACATCATGTTGTTTATATAAAATTATTTTCTGGCTCTTGTAATGAAACTGTTTAGCACTCTGGCACTGATTAAAGAAAAAATAATCTTTCAGTTTATTAAGTAGATGAACAGCTGCATCACTATGAAATACTTTTTTTCCTTCATGTTGAAATCCTGCTCAGGTCTTAAATTGTGTCATAATATGGTGTGTTATGGCATACCATACCTATCACTGAGGTTTTAGCTAATGCTTTTCATATCACATTTACCACAGACGACTGCACACTGGCATTTACAGTGGTTCTGTTGATAACTTTGATAACCTTCTGACATGTGAGCCCTGATTTATACAGCTGAGGACTTGGCCTTTTCTTTTTCTATGCAATAACCTCAGTATTACTCTTAAATTAGCCAGACTAACAGTTAACACAAAATCATCTAAAGTTTTTAGATTATTTGATTTTGCACAAAACTATATCCTCATTGCATGTATTCATAATTAATGACAGTCTATTGCTCTTTTTTTTATGGCAAGCTAATTTTGGACAGCACATCAGTTCAAAAAGTTTCAGCAGAGAACTTGTATAAACAGTCTTGGGTCACTGATGACAAGATCGCTGTATAATTCTTATATATTATCTTACAAGTTGTCCCTTGATGCCTCCACTATAATCTAAACACTGTCTGCTTTGATTGCTTCTGTTTACAAATGATCTCTGCTGTTCCAAAGTTTAAATATGCTCTACAAGTCTGGATTTAGTTTATTCCAAAAAAAATTAAACTTTTCAATAAAAGCTTCCCTTTGAGTTATAAACATACCAGGAAAATTCAAAGCCAAATGACGTTTTATGTGCTTGTTTGTGAGCACAGAACATTATTTCTTGAAAACAGCATAAGCTTGTAGCCCGTAAGGTGGGAGATTGCTGTCCCTGGAAAGGTATCAAGACCTGGTATGGTAATTAGCCTCCCTTAGCAAGAAGGCTCTGAGGCGCCTCCTGCACAAGATTTACTGCTGTCCTGTTATCCTGGATTCAGCAGTAGCAGTCATTTTTCTCCTTCTCAGTAGCTGGTGCAGTGCTGTGTTTTTGACTTTCAGCCTCAGAACAGTGCTGATAACACCAATGTTTTTAGTTGCTGCTCAGTAATGTTTAGTCTGACCAAGGACTTTCTGAGTCGTATGCTCTCCCAGGGAGGAGAGGAAGCCAGGAGGAAGCAGAGGCAGGACACCTGACCCAAACTAGCCAAAGAGGTATTCCATACCACAGCACATCATAACCACTATATAAACTGGAGGCAGTTACCCGGAAGTGCTAGATCACTGCCGGGGTCAGGCTGGGTATTGGTCAGCAGGTGGTGAGCGGTTGTATTCTCTTCACTTGTTATTTTCCTTATCATTATTATTGTTGGTGGCAGCAGTAGTGATTTGTGCTATACCTTAGTTACTGGACTGTTCTTATCTCAACCTGTGGGAGTTACATTCTTTCAATTCTCCTCCCCATTTCTCTGGGAGCAGGGGGAGGGAGCAAGCTGGGGAGTGAGAGACTGCATGGCTGAGTTGCTGACATGGCTTAAACCATGACACTTGTAAAGAAGCATGCAGCCACCCAGGGGAGCTCGAAGTGGTTTGATTGCTCAGGAGCTGCTGCTTCACTTCTCTCCAAGTGCCTTTTTCCCAGCTGTTATTACTGTTATTATTTCCATGCTGCAGGAGCCCTAATGCCTTGGTCCAAACCTAGATGTCATTTTCTTTAGTGCTGCTGCTTGGACATGATAGAAATTAGAATGAGTGATATTTATTAATTTTTTTGCTGTCATCTACTGCATGCCCAGCAGGTTGGATCTAATGGGGTCTAGCCCATACCGGTTTCAGGGTGAGGTTGGAAAAATTACATTTGGAATAAAGTGATTTGAGGATAATTTTGTGTGTAAAGTGTTTTGTGTTGCCTGGATAAAATAATCCCAAAGGGAGCTTATTAGGATAATCTTTCAGATTTCTAACAGTAAGGGTGGCTAAAAGCTAGAGGAGATTATGGAAAATATAGATTTTTCATGAAGTAAAGAGTTTCAAATATGATTGAATAAACATCTTTTAGTTTCTTGAAGCTGACTTGCAGAACATTAGCCCAGGGCACCTTTACAATAGAAGGAGCAAAATATTCCCAGTTTTCAACACTTATTACAGGAAGCCAGCAAATGTAACCAGTATTATTTGATTTTCAATAGCAGCAATTAATAATTTTTCTATCCAAAAAACAAAATGCATCAGCCAAACTACTTGATGGTTTACAAGGTAGTTATGACCTTTTTGGTTGAAACACCTTTGTGAAGAAAAGAGCCATTTGATATGACAT
Organism: Loriculus beryllinus; assembly: GCA_039877255.1. NCBI lineage: Eukaryota > Metazoa > Chordata > Aves > Psittaciformes > Psittacidae > Loriculus > Loriculus beryllinus. The sequence goes on along the minus strand of JBCJKH010038121.1, from coordinate 12,882 downwards.
AGGTTTAAATTAAAATTTATGGCCTTAGCCTGCTAAAGGAAAGGCCTAACAGCTGCTAATCAGAAACAACATGGTTTTTTTCCCGTTGCACATACTGTCATTGCTTGTCTGGTCTGTCAATCACACTTGTCCTTGGGAATATTTTTTGCCTGTAGATTTTCCAAAAACACAGAGACAAGTCAATTCATATTGCTAATACAATACTTTGCCAGTTCCACTCAGTTTTTTAATCAGAAAGATAATTATTAACTTTGGGGGAAAAATTAAGTTGATAACTTCAAAGTTTTACTAAATAAAATGCATTCAACTTTTTAAAAATTTAATATTAAACAAGCTCAAACTTCTTAGAAACCCAGAACAAGCGAAGGTTTTAATTTCACATGAAAAACTTTAGCTTCAATTTTTAGTTCTAAAGGTTTCAAAGCACTTTTTTGTTAAAACCAATCCAAAATAATTTCTTCTAATTTTTCAGAACTTTTATCAAAACAAAAAATTAGTTGATGCTATTCCTAGGTTGAGAAGCTCTGTTTTGTTACATTTATGCTTCCAGTTTAATTCTCTTGTTTTAAGTAGCAGTTAATTATTTTATCAAAAATTGAAACAGACCTTAGCAACATGAAAGTAATAAGAAAATTCAATGGATTTTATTCACCTAATAGGGTAAAATTTCTGAAGCCTGAAAAATCCCTTTTCAGACCTTTGCTGGAGAGTGAAAGGCCACTAATAATTTATTGTCCTTGAGAGTAACACTGAAAATAAAGAGGAAAAAACACTTTCTTTGCTGCAAAGTGGTGTTTCATTTTCTTCACCTGTATATATTGCACCAGACACATAATAAAAAGATAAAGGAGAAGTGAGAATAAAACAACAAACACAGAAGAAATATAATCAGTTGAGCTTTGCAAACATTTTGAGGTGGGCTTGAAGCCTGATGTTTACACATGATCACAGCAAAATTCATGATAACAAGTTAGCACTGGGCAATTCTTGCTAGGAGAACAGCAGATTGTTATGGACTTCTCAGTTCGTAACGATAATACTCACTGAGATGGAAATAAACCCTGCATCTCAGCCTTCTGTTTATGTTAGGTTTCATGAGTTTTTTCTTTGAAATCTGGAGCTAACAATGCTGTTAAGATCAGTTAGTCAATAACAAAGAAAAAGCATATCTACAAATGCAGTGGAGGACACCCATGTAGATTGTGCTATGTGCAAGTTGATATTTGCAAGCAAAGTCAAATATTCAGCTGAAATTAGACCCATGATATGCGTTTAATGAAAAAGTGAAAGGGGAAAAAGACCCCGAAGTACTATGGGTAGTTTCCATTCGGAAATCACAGTACTATAGGGAAAGTAAAGTAAGAAACCAATACTTTTTGATTAGAAATAGAATGGTCATGTAATGAAAGCTAAGGCTTGTGTTTCTTAGACTAGTGCCAGTTGGTTAAATGTAGGGTGTCTTTTTAATGGATTACACAATGCCTTTAGCTAATTTGAATTATATTAAGGCAATCAGCTCTTTATTGGGACATACAAGCAATAAAGTCCACAAGAGCTCCACAGTGGCAGTTATTTCCACTGACTTGAGAAGCTCACTCCAGAAACATCAGCTCTTTGAAGTCTTTGGTTATTTTACATATCCACGGTCTGATTTCTACAGAAATTACTTTTTTTCTGACATACTATATCTGAAATATAGCTTATAACTACTCCAAATTTACATATTCAAATTACTGTTGTCAGTGTAAATTTTAGCATTGTCTACAATTGCTTATGCTAAATTTTAAAAAAATAAAATCCTTTCAGATGAAACATTTGGTTCATGGAAGCTATATTTTTTTAAGTACCTCTCTTGGGTAATCAGGCACCTGGCTTTATCTTCTTTTCTGTAAGAAAATAACTCCACTACAAAAATTAGTTTATTACCACATTGCTGTACAGCTTCAGTAATGAGTTAAAAACACCATACAGTACAGCAGCCCAGGCTTTCATGGGAAGACTACGATATTTAACCCTGGTTTACTTGCAAATTCTGTCAAGAATAAAGACCAAAATGAAACAAAAGAAACTAGCAAAAAGATATTTTAATTTTAGCATAAGCAATCTCTAAATAACATGTGAAGATAGATCATATTACTAGCACTGTGCTCTAAACTGGCATGGCTTTCAGCTAAAAAAAAAAAAAAAGGAAAATGGTTGGTATCTAGAGGCAAAACTATTGAAACATGTTTCTCTATCCTTAAAACATAATAGCAGATTTTTCACCCTGCTTTGGACACTGAAACCTTCCATGAAACTGTTCGGTAATTCAGAATATTATTTTGGTGACATCAGTAATGGCTACAAAAGGAGTTTACTCAAGGTTTTTTCTGCACTGTTGAAGTGCGTCTAACAAACCAAAATAAATAGAGGCTATATTTTGGACTAGAAAGCAGAGGAATTCATTGCAATTCTTTCAGCAGCATGGTCAAAAGCTAAATGAAAACAATGGAACAAAAGAAGTTATTCATAAGAGTAGCAAGAAAAAGAAGGCTTGTTTAGTTATGCATGAAAAATGGAGATGGAATGTGGCCAAAGGCACTGCTTCAGTGGACATGAAAGGAAGAAGGATGGGAGCTGAAAAATGGTGGAATGGACAAATGCTATTAACAGACAGAGTAGCTTGATCCATGAACATCAATGAAGGAGTAAAAGTAAATTTTTATTTATTTAATGAAGACTTCCTTGAAACACAAAATTATTTGTATTGCAATTTAAGTAATACAGAGCTGAAGTAATCTACACCAAAGCTGTAAGCAGATGATGAAACACTGGAATCTTTAAATAAAATGCTATTTCACCTACCCACCCAGGCTTCACCCCAGGAGTTTAGAGCAGCTCCTTCAACCGTTGCAGTGGTTACCATTACTGTGTCAATTTTTCATGAGCAGTGTCAAGTTTCAAGTGTTCCAAGTCTCTCTGAGGAAGGCAGCTAAAATCATAGGCTCCATTCAGAAATTATGAAGTAATTTCTTATTGGCTTGAAAATACATCAGCTCAAATACCCTTAAAAGTGGCACATTATGGCTTGCATACTGGGCACAATACAGTGTTCCAAAGATAAGTCTCTCTAGTGTCTCTGCATGACACTGCAGTATACTACATCTACATGTGAATTTGCCCCAGAAGAACTTCTAAACTTCACTCAGATTCATAGTAACATGGGATAATTCGGGCTAAAGGGACTTTAGGAGTTCTGCAGTTCAATCTCCTGCTCAAATCAGGGTCAGACCAGGTTGCTGAGGACTTTATCCAGCTAGGTCTTGAAAACCTCTAACTATAGACTGCAAAATCTCTCTAGGCAAACTGTTACACCACTTGGAGCTACAGAAGTACAACAGATATAAAAGCCAGACCATATGGTGATCTACAGTATGAGCTGTAATGAACCGCTGTATGTACACAACTGTGAAAGACTTTGGAATATTATTAGCTTACTTCTCAGTGTATTTCCATAAAAGAAACAGGAGAAGCTGAGTGGAGAATAAAAGGCTGAAGGTACAGCCTATCTAACATAGACCTTATTTTATAGAGAAAAAAAGCATAATTCATCAAAAATCTTCTCTGTATTTTGTGTTTGGATTGTTTAATGGTTTTGACTTGGAGAAAGACAGGTAAAAGCATGATATTTGGGCAGCTTGAATCCAGAGGACATTTTGCACCAATTATATCGCATGGAAAGTAAAAAATTATGTACGATTTCCTCTGTATGGGGTATATTCTTCTTTCAGGGTATTTTAAAACAATCTTGTTTAAACGTGTACTTTTCACTGAATTTTTCATAAACTTACAAATTACAGCTTACACTGTACAAAGGTTCAAAGTGGGGATTCAATTTCTGATTTCCTTTTATTTGGCCCTCAAAACCTAAGTGATATTTAAGTAATGATAATCTTATTGTTTGCATTTCATGTAATATAATCTCAAAATAATATAATTTGTGTTTGTCATACCATGTCAGATGATTTAGAGTGAAAGACATGGTTTTGAATATATTGAATGAAAACAGCTATATTCCTTCTCATAAAAGGACTGTGCAAAAGGAGAGCTTCATTTTTACTATATTGCTTTTCTGTCTAGAGGGAGTTCTGTATCTGCAATATATATTTTCAGAAACCCTGCTTTTTACTAAATTTATGGGCTAAAGAGAGTAGTACTACCTGCATATCCAGATTTATTGTCATCAGAGCTTTACACAACCCCAGACAAAGAAAATATAGGGTTTCTATGCATTAACAATGCGATTTATGTAGGAAAAATATTTCAATATAAATGAGTAAATGAAGCTTTCTGATTTATATACAATATGTTGTTGAGCATTTCTTTTTTTTTTTTAATTTTCTCTCAAGATACTGTGATTAACACTATCTTCATAACAGGTACTGGTCACCCATCATGCACCAGTATTAGTTGTTATTGTTAATTGTATAGAAAGGATAGGGATACTGGGGTTTTGTTGTTGGCTTTTTTTCACTCTCAAAATAAAAACAAATAAAATCAGAGTGTAAAGCCATTTATAGAAAGGCAGCAATGTGCACTAAAAATACCTGGTTCAAATATCAACTAAACATACTTCAGCTTATTAAAGTAAACAGGAATACCAAACTTTTTAGAGAGATGAGCTGTGACCATGCATGTTACTTCTGTGGTGTCCTCAGTAGCAGTGTTCAGGTGCTGTCTAGACTTTGAAGTTTGAGTTCACTTGAGTTTTAGTTGACCCCTCTCTGCGGGACTCAGGACTTCCCTGATGCACATCAGTTGCATCTATGTTGTGCAATTTGCAGAGGGATCCCATTTATGTTGCCACAAAATGGAGCAGTTTCAAAAGCAACACTCCCAGTTTTAACTCTGTGCCACTTTATATTACAAAATTCCCATCTGAATTCTTACACTGCCAGAGCCTTGTGCTTATGGATGTATAAATAAGCATTCATATTTTCATGTAATTATTAGTCTATTAGCTGAATCTTTCAGCTATGCTCTCTATGCTATCCTGGTACTGTTCATTGAGTCTATAACGTCTTCAGATATTAGTGATTCTTATTTTCAGAGATCTTATCTTCAGAACTCTGTGATTCAGTGTTTGGCTCATTATGGCACAAGGGTTAAGTGTTCTTTCTTTTCCTTATGTAAAGGAAACATATTATATTTTACATAATGCCTGTTAAGAGATACACTTTATTCTTGCAGATCACAATAACAAACAAGAAGGGTTTGTGTTTTCCTGATATGCAGTTGCATGTAAGAAGGTTCATGCATTATTTTCAATGAGAGTGTGAAACAGCTATTCCCCAGTAATGAGAATTTGAAAGATGATTCTATTTTAAATGTCTATATAAGTGATTCACATCCAGAAGAGCTCAGAATAAGCGTCAGTTTTTAGACAAGCTAATTCATTAACAAAGTGGTCTAAAAAAACTAGCCCTACTGTTCTCTTGCAGATTACACCAAATTTTATTAATTTAATTAAAGCCTACAGTCATGTTTATTAATTAATTTATTCAGTCAGCAATGAAGATTGATTAGCTTCTTTAGTTCATAGGCTGAAAGCAATGTGAGATTACGTGCTGAATTAAGGGGGGTAACAAGGTAAATTGCTAATACATTGCCTATGCTTACTTCTGGATACAGCCAGATTCTGCTTTCCCTCCCTAGAGATTTTTTCTGAGAGAGAGATATGACTAAAGACAAGAAGCCTCTTCCTGCATATTTATCACCACCATTACACTATTACTGTTCAAATTATCCCATGAACTGAAGAACTGGATTCCTTCACAAAATAGCTTTGCTGTGATTTCCAAAAAGAATTGTGGTATATTTTTGCCACATATTTTACAAAGTTTTGAATATCTACTTACATTAATAAAAAGAACATATACCTTCAAATGGATCAATAAAGGTCAGATAAATAATGGCCAGTACTTGACATAAAGTCCACACAAAGAAAATAGAAATATGATATTGTAATATTTCATTAAAAAAGAAAAAAGAAAAACAGACAAAATAGGATTAGTAAGAAGAATAGAAGAGGATGAAACATAAAAAAAAAGAAATAAGTTAAATTAAAAAGAAATGTGATTACAAATCAGGGTCCTTTAAACACTTTCATTACAGCCTTGTTAAATTGTCTT
>JBCJKH010038120.1:0-17499 GCA_039877255.1 Loriculus beryllinus | reverse complement strand
ACAACCTGTACAGATGTACTGTGCAATTCTTAACACAAAGAACAATTGAGCCAAGTATTACAAAGCCAAATCCTGTACTCTCAGGACAAAGAAAACCAGCTTTCACTTTTTGATACATGATCACTTTTTGATGCTTTAAAGAAAATATGTTGTCACAGAAAGGCTAAAGGTTATATCAGACCCTGAGACTTCATTGCAATCACTGGAGAAGCTTTTCTGCCAGAGGACAATACAGCAACAGTTGTGTGAGTTTAGATGGAGAAAACCCAAATGAAAATTGGCCAGGAACAAGAAAACAGAGATGAAAATATGCAAGCATTTTATGAGAAATAAACACATATAACTTGGGAAAATTCATCAACTTTATCAAAACAAATTGCTTCAAGGGTGGCAATAGATATTTCCTTATTCAAGGGTGCTAAGAATTTGTGAGGCTTCATAATTATATAACGACCATCTCAAGTTAATCAATGACAGAGAACATAACAAATGAGGAACAATACTCATTTTTTATAAGATGAGTGGTAATAACACTGCAAAATTCATGGGTTTCAAATACATTAAGTATTCTGCTTCATGTGAATTTACAGTTTATAACCAAAGACTGTAAATCCTATAACACAAAGTCCTTCAGAGTCTTCTAGCCGTGTCTTACCTTTATTTGTTATTACTTCAGTCAGGCAAGATTCTTGCTGAACTGTTCTACAATAACTGAGCAAAGACAAGTAATAAAGTAGATTAATTTGGTCATAAGGTTTTTTCAATTTTCAGCATTGATTATTCAGCACTAACATCAGCAAACACTTTTTTTTCCCCTCATTAAAAAGGTCATGCAACAACAGTGTTAAGCATAATTTTGCTCCAGTTATTCAATTAATGTCTGCACATATGCAAAGAACTTCAGCTTAATCCACTTTATGGTAAGATTTTCCTCTTTTCATCCATCACTTCAGTAAAATAAGAATCCTTACACATCCCACCTCTTCTAAGTAAAACAAATGCGTTTGAAACAGGTTATTTAACTCAGTTACTGAAAGCCAGCCTTCGTTCACATTTAGTGATAATACAAAACCAAACACTGTTCTTGAAATCTTACATATCACCTGCCCTTCAGTAGTCATCCTTCAGACACTGGCCAAATCCTTCTATCACAAAAGCAAAGATTTTCAGGTCAGATCAATACCTGAGAAAGCACAACCTGCTGCATCTGTATGTATTTTCTTAGTGTTGAAAGAGCAACACAGCAGCTCCTCAACTTGGTGGCTTTGAAGAGGAAGAGAAAGAGAAACAGAGAACAGACACAACCTTGACCCCACTCCCCACTAGCAGGAGAGTCTGGAAGAGCAAAGCCTCTCATCAAGGCTTGGGTCACCAAGGCTACCAATCACTACAGGCCTTCTAAAGGCAGGTGATTCAGATTTGGAGTTTGAAAGAATTTACTAAGAAGAGGGTTTATGGTTCAAAGACAGGTCCATACCAAACCTCAGAGTGCAAGAGCTTGCCCCAAAACCTCAGGGTTTTCTGCTAGGTCCTTGATGAGAAGCAGTGCTAAACTCAGGGGTAACCCCATTGTTAAAAGGAACTTAACTAAATCCATATAACAGCAATTGACATTGAAAACCTTAACCTTGAAGTCACACACAGGTCTTTCTGACTGCAAAAGTCCATTTCTGAGTGAATAACTCTTTTCCAGTTACTTTTATAGTACTCAAATATTAACAGTTCTGGAGTGCATCATTTGTGCAGTGAGGTGTATAAAGTTTGTCTATATAAATTATACACTTAGTTACAGGAGTGGAGGTGTAGTAAAGTGAGATTGAGAAAACAAACGCAAGATGGGGAAAACAAGCTACTGCTGCAAAGCCTACAAGCAACCTTCATTTCCTTTTAATTTTCTTTGGGTACAACAGTTGCCTCTGTTTTTCCTCTGCTTTTCACTCACACTAGATCACTTTCTGCACAATAACATGACTTTTTTTATCTTATCTGTTCTTCAAGACTGCTGAAGGCATGGAAAGTAAAGACCAAAACTGAATGTTGTTAAATATAGGAACATGACATCGTTTCAAAAGAAAGAAACAGGATATTTTTTCTCTTATCCTCTGACCACTGCATGGTTTTGACTGTCGACATTGAGATGAGGCTTCTGAATAGAAGGTTCTTAGTTCATATGATGATCCATTTTTCCTCTCTTTCCCTTGTTTTTTAAAGCCTTGAGCGTGTTGCACTGTTATCTTTCTTTTTTTACGATCTAGGATGGTCTTAAGCAAGATAGATAGTCTGTTCTCAGTGCTATGGCATTCATCTGTTTATGAGTAATGAGTATCACAGACAGACTGATTAATAGTAATTTTATATTGTGGGAAGAGACTAGAAAGGAGGACATTGTGTGGAATATTTATTAATGAAGTACAATCAGCACCACAAAATGAATAAGGACTGTGGGGGGAATGAAAAGGAGTGAGATAAAGAGAACAGTGCCCGGAAGCTCCGGAAAGGATGGGAATTAGGTGGCCAAGCAGAACAGTGCAAAAGGAGGAAGAACATAAATGAAAGGCAGTGAAAAGTGAGCAAAAAAGTCACAATAACTTAACTCATGAGCACAAAGGGCCCCTGTTTAATTGTCTAATGCAGGTAAAGAACAGAGAAAATCAGAGTAGTACCTCACTGGAAAAATAGTAATATATGTTTAAAGAAGCAATCATTATCCTAAGGTGAATTGATGCACACAAAGCATATCTTTATCAGTAGAGCCATAGTCTGTGTCTCATTCAGTCCCTTAAATCTGTCATTCAAACACTAAATCACAGTTCCCAGATTCAAGATCTGTGAAGTGAACACCCACTGGGATTTTCTCGCTATTGGTATGTCTCACAATGCCTTCCAAAAAGTCCCATGCTGAATTACCCTAAGACTCAGGCAGACCATGCAAGATATCCAATGTCTATAGCTGCGGTGTATGTATTTGCAGCTTACCAGCATAGTTTGAGAGGCATTCTCACACAGAGAGCAAGAAAAGAAACAAAATATACCTATCCATTCACACGAAAGACAACCTGTTGCCTCTATAGGTTGTATGGTGGTCCTTCAGCAAAGCAAGCAAATAAATAGGTATATAACAAAACCGAAGAAAAGCTATTTTTATTATTCCTACTAGTTTTTATTTCCTTACTCGTGTTTTTCATGACTGTCAGAAATAGCCTTGGTCTCTTTTTCTTTGGAAACTGGAAAGTTACTGTGTATGTGCACATCCATGGCCAACCAAAACATTGCATATTGCTCATCGCTGCTCTCTCTTATCAGCTAGTATTTCCACCCTCTAAAATGCCTATAAATTAATCTGAAATAGTGCTATGTAATACCTTGTTTTTAACAGCTTTCTGTTTTCTCTCCTGAAAATAACAACCTTGCTGTGGAACAGTAGAATCCCCTGTGAACCCCTGTTATGTCAAACAGAAACTCAGAATCAGCATGAGACCTTCAGTTCCTATTCCCAATCATACGCTCATCCACTGACTAAGCTTGAGTTTTGTAGTCCCTTTTCTATCCTTATCTCTTGTTAAGAGAATAGCAGTAGTTCTTCCTGTTACACCACGTAGTCATAAAAATGAGTATAATTGCAATCCTGTTTTATTGCCTTTCTTTCAAAACCACCCCACTTCTGCACTTAAGGTACAATAGAGAAGAATTATTATTGTTGCTACTTGCTGTTGTTGTGTTGGCTTGTATATCAATTATTACTCTAAGGAAGATATACAGAGCTCAGCTGGAAAAAAAGCATAATGGATTTTACCAATCTATTTTCAAGGTTATTTGTCTTTCTGCTCATGCTTTTCAAAGACTTTTATTTTCAATTTCTTCTTTGTCTCGATATCCATACAATATGATTTATTTTCTTTTTAATTCAGTGAAAAACTGCCTTAGTGATATGTAAAGCCAAGGAAAAACCTCATTTGCAGTATATAATTTGTTTCCAGTAACTTGTCCTGTCAATCAACTGCTCCCAGACTCCTGCAAAAGTATGTCAGAAGCTGCATTTTTCTTGCTATTACCTATAATCAGTGTGAAAGGAGAAAGCACAGCATTTGATCTACACTTGTGTCACATTAAAATTAACAAAAAAAGGCTGTTAAATCTCAACAGGATTCTGCAGCTGCAGATAAGACAAAGCCTTAATTAATTTCACAGCATCTAATCTTTCTGCATCAGATTATTTTTGACCCTACCAGTTTGAAACTACCAAGGTGTATGATCAAAAAGGCCATATGCAGCAACTGTCCCTTACAAGCAGATGAAATAGGGTGTGAAGAAAGAATATTTTTTCTCCTTCTCCTTTGCTGCTGTTCTGCCTTTTGTGCAGAGCAGGATGTTCCAGAGGAAGAAATGGCTCACATTCTGCACCATCTTCCTCTGAGACTTTTTGTGCCATAGGTAAGGACCTTCTCTCCTGAAATTCAAAACATCATTAACATGATTTTTGAAAGATGCTCTGTTATAGGCATTTAAGAATCAAGTTCTCTTTGTCAGATGCATTAAATTTAAGTTATCCACTTTGGATAGCCTAAGGAAGGCCTATCTCAGCCCACAGTACTTCCTGGGGGACCACACTGAAGGCAGGTGAGGAAAGAAATGACATCTACAAAGATCCATAACATGAGTACTCTTGTAGTCACTCTCCAGTACATGCACGTGCTATTTCTGCCCATGAGAGCTAACACCCTCCCATAGGCATGGGTTCAGACACAGATCCAGACAAAGATCATCCCTGGGCAGCTCTCTCCATAACCAGCACAGACATTGCCCATACGCAGGGCAGACTGAGCTCTTATTTCTCCTTATTTTCCTTCTAGTTTGCAGCTTAAATCCTCACTGTTTCCAAAGGGAAGTCTGGCTGGATCTTCAACCCCATGGGGTGAAATGGAAGCTCATAGAAACTACATTTCTAATGATGTTCAGTCCAGTGGCGAAGGGAGCAGGAGTAGGTACAGTTCCCAGTGGGTCCATCTCACCTCTAGCACTTGCATGGCAAGTATGAAGCTAACCTGCTGCTGATGTTTCTGTCCACTTTGTTCTGTTCCTTTCCTCCTCTGGGCTTTTTTGCCATCTGTTTCCCACATGTGTAAAGTGGAACTTGATGAAACTCAGTTGTTTAAGCAACAAAAATCTGGAAACTATTGATTGGATGTCATTTATTTTAGTCACATACTGTGAGCACAAATTCCTGTCTGTGAGAGAGGAGTGTGTGGATTAATAGGATGGCATGCCCTTTTGCAGAACACAGCCTTCTCAGAACTGTGGGATATTTACTGTTTGTATTTCGTTTGTATTGCATAATCATAAAAGAACATTCATTTTTACCATTTCTTATCCTTCTGCCTGCTTCAAAATTATATCTCTGTTCCATAAAATGTAAAAGCTCCTGAAAATTGCTTGGAAGGGGACCATACTAGGAGTAAAAACCACTGCAAAACGAGATGAGCTATATTTCTTTTTAACAGATCATCATCTGTTTTCTCAAGAGAATACTTGTTTCTTTGGAAAGAAAACCACTTCAGCTGAAGTGACTTCTCAGATATTTCATTAGTACATTCCTCTTCAGGACTCATTTTAACAGCTGATTTCTTCACCTGCCCATCTTTCTTAATTCTTGAAAACAATCCTCTCAGCAGTTCCAGCAGTGATGTGTTCTGCATGATGACACGTAAAGATGCATCATAAAAGAAATGATAAAACTGACCAGCTCAAAGATAAATTTTAGAGGGAATATAGAATAAGTCCCAGATATTTGTTTATATGAATTTATTAAATGTAATGCAAACAGAATAGAATAGATGCAGCATTTCCCTGCAATGTGGCCTCACAGTCTGAGAAGCAGTAAAAGGCACCAGGTACCCCAGCAGTCTGTTGGTTTTAAGGAGCAGCTTCCACCACTGATTCATGGGCTTTTCAGGCCACTCTGTTTTGTATCACTAACTGCTCTTTCTCCTCCACGGGCTGCAGACAAGCATCTCTGCCTCTCCTCACTATGTGCCATGAACAAACCTTGCTGTCTCCTTGCAAATAGCTTGTGACAGTTCCACGAGCACAAAGGTGCCTGCGTGCTCACTAGAGCTCAATGTACTTTCACAGGTGTAAACCTGTCATTTTAAGTTATCATCTCAGAAACCTGAGAAAATGAAGTTAGACCAACATTAATATTTTATCTCATGCAGTGCTTCCAATTCAAGATTGAAGATCTCATGACTGCTGTTAGCTGCGTGCCGTGAAGTCTGCAAGTAGAACAGTCCAAAGCTCCAACCACTTCTTACACACAAACATGGATGTGGTGCTCAAGCAAACACACGCCCTTCTTCGGAAATGGAGGAACTATAGGTAGAAGAAGAAATAAATTCCTTAGAGCAAAATGCATACTCCTTTTTTAAGCTGCTATATCAGCTATTTCATTGAAGACTTTAAATTGGAAATCACCGTTATCTTATTTCTGCACAATATGCTTCCTGGTCTGCTGCTGCTCAGGAGCTATTTTTATGTGAACTTCAAGAGTCTCTGCTCTATTTAAAAATAAGTATTTTGTTTTCTCCTCAATACATAAGTTTGGGCTTTCTCTCAGCAGTAGTTCCATTTGTCTCACTGACAGTTTAACTGAACCCAAACAAAGCTGTTTACTGATCCTCTGCAATTTGAGGCACAGGAAGAATAAACCCAGAGACCAAAGTGGCCATGCAGAAAGCAGCCTATCAAGGTAGTCTCTAATATCAGTCAGCAAACTGACACAGGTTGTAAGGTAAAAATTAAACACCCTCCAAATTTGTATTGCAGAGCCACAAGTGTGCACAATTTCATCTCCATCCCTCTCAGGTGTTCTCTTGTCTATAATAGACAACGTGGATATTTGTTGTTACTATAATTCCAAATTTCTGAAGTTTATTCTTTACACTTTATTTTCCTCTGCAGCATGAGTACAGTAGAAGAAAACTTGTTATACCCCAGATGCTGGAAGAGCAGTGTCAAGCATCTTGATTTCAACTCCAGCTTATGTCACCTTCACTTATACTGCAGGCATGGAATAACTTTATTGACTTCACCTATTTTCAGCTGAAGCACAGAACCATATATCAGAAAATCTGGATCATCAGCCTGATTTAATGGTATAGAAGGACTTTCGAGCATTGTAAGACAGGGTGATTCATCACAGGGACTGATTCCCAGCGCTCTGCCTCGTGAAAGGCTTGGTTGGGTAAGCGCCAGACAAAAGCAGGAAGGAAAAAAATAGTGGAAATATTCAGCAAGCATCTTTTGCTTTTTGAAACAACCATTAAACACTAGAAATGTTTATATAAAACTAGTGCTCAACCAGCCTCTGAAAAATGAGAAAAAGCACAGTGTTGGGTAACAGCTGAATGGCTCAAACCCAGAGCAGCTGGTTAAGCAGTGCTGATGATGCTGAGGAAAACTGTGAAGATCAGCCTCAAACTCACAAAAAAGGAAAAAAACCCAAAACCCAAAGGTCTGTGGAGAAGAATGTTCTTTTTCTGGGAACTACCTCTGCTTTTGAGAGGGTATTAAGGAAAAAGACTACTTAAAATATCCCATTGTGGGCAATGTTCAAGGCCAGGTTGGATGAGGCTTGGAGCAACCTGCTCTAGTGGAAGGTGCCCCTGTCCATGGCAGAGGGTTAGAACTGGATGAGCCTTATGGTCCCTTCCAACCCAAACCAGTCTGGGGTTGGGTGGTTCTATGAAAACTTCTCTTTCTTGCAAGACGTGAGACCAAGTCAAGGGCCTGGATTGCTGAGAAATTTGCTATAGCTGTTAGGGATGGAAGAAAGGTCTGGAGCCCAGGGCTGTCCAGCTTTGTAAATGAATGCTGGAATTTGATCTCAGTCATGGGATCCTTGAGTGGCTCAGGTTTGCCAGAACTGTCATTAGCAACAGATCAGGGTGAGAACAGGAATTAACAGAAGTTGCAGCTGGTGTGTCAGAAGTTACGTGGATGGAGGTGAGAAGGGGACCATTATGCTTGAGACCTACACAGACCTTCAGAGCTTGCTGTAAGAGTAAGAAACCCTCCTCACTTCTTGAAACCACTGTGTTCTTCAATTTAGGCTGTGTGCTCCAAAGGATAGAACGGTTTTTGTAACTCCCAACACATCACTATATATACCATGCAGCAATAGAGAACTGTCCCGTGAGGATCAACAGCTCCCTGTGTAGAGCACAAACCTTCGTTTGAATTTGTACAGACTAGATGAGGAAGATTTTTAACCAGCAAAAACAATGTTATATAACAGGAAAAGGCAGCAGAATATGGAGAGGGGAAAAACACTTAGTTAATTTTAGGTAAAAATAAAAATGAAGTTAAGCATTAATTCTGAACTGACTGAAATAGTCCAAGTGCTAAGGGTTCATTTTTTATTTTGTGGAGAAATTACATTATTTATTTGTATGAGCTTTTCTGGATATTTAATCCTAATAATAATCAGAGCTGAAGTCTTCTAACATAAGGATTTTTAACCTAAACATGGTTACATATACAGAATATTGCAAAATTTTCATATAATACAATGAAGAAATAAACCCTACATACTGAAAGTTATTTTCCTGAAGACTGCCTTCTAGTTTTGCTTCTGCTGCTTGAAATGGAGCCAGACACCTTAGTGCTTAATAAAATAGCTCTATAACTGATTAATGGTGAAGGATCTAAAACAAGAGAATATTGGTACAGAGTTTAAGTATCCCTTGTTTTGCAAGTAAAGCTTTTACATTAATTAATGTCTCCACGTGCTTATAGATTTGGAGATGCCCCAGAAAAGAGTTTCTAGGGATTGGAAGCCTCTGGCAGGCTTCAGCAAAATATAGAATCATTCAGGTTGGAAAAGACCTTGAAGATCATCAGATCCAGTCGTTAACCCAGCGCTGCCAAGTCCACCACTAAACCATGTCCTTAAGTACCACATCTTATGTCTTTTAATACCTCCAGGGATGGTGACTCCATCACTTCCCTGGGCAACCTGTTCAAGTAAAACATTACATTACTTTCTGCTTCTATACCTCTATAAAGAGCACAGAAAGGAGGAAGTTGGACATCTTTGGCTTACAGGCACACCACTGGGCTTTCAAACCTCCAAAGTTGCATTTTCCAGGCAGAGCCCCTTGCATTTCAATGAGAGGCATTACAAGGAGTGTGCAAAAAACTATGAAGTTTTAATTCTCTGCGGCTTGCAGGCCTGCAGCTGACTGCTGCATTCTGCCCACACCACTGCTGTAGGAATGGGTCTTTCAGAAAATGCTTTCTTTTTAGTTCAGCTTTCAGAGAAAAAGGTGACTGATGGAACTGCACCCACTGTCAGCCTCAGCTCTTCACCTTTTCATCCACCAAACAAGCGAAGCTGGACAGAAGGTGGGAGGATCAGGCTACAGACAGTTAATTCTACCTCTGTTTTCCTAGTATTTCCTTTCAAACAGTTAGACAACCATTCTGCTATAGAGGAGGCTTTGAAGAGATTAACGTATGTTCTTTATACTGGAAATTACATATGATTCTATAGCTAAAACTCAACTGGAAACACGTTAAAACACTATTATTTGATACTTTAATTTCTAAGCTGTAGCAACTACCACATTAGTTTCCTCTTATCTTGAATATATAAAAACCAGTGGTAAAAAGCTGCTTCTCTAAAAGGCATTTTGGAACTTCTGCTTCAGTTACAGTGGATTTTCCTCCATGTTTGTACTACTAAGACCAAAAATACTGGCACGTTGCCATTCACTGTACCTCATGTAAAAACTGAAATCATAAAATAATCAAGGACAGGGAGACTAATCATCAGAAAAGGGAAAAAAAAGGAACTAAAGAAAACCAATGTGCTCTGGGGCAGCACAAGATAAACATTTGCTCACAGAAGATGACAAGCTTTACTTTCCTTGGCAGCTGGGAAAGACACCAATATACACCAGAGGAAAGAGCCCAATTAAGGCAATTAAAGAAGCAGCAATCAGAAGCTGACCAAGTTGAAAGCTTTTCAAAATGCAGTCATGTTTATGCTAGATGACATTCCTGTATGCAGGGGTATTTTATACCTTTATCTCTCTTGTAGCTCCCATCTGATCAGTCAGGGAACAGTATTTAAGCTTGTATGTTAGTGTAATTTACTTTATACTACATTACAAGTCAGACAAATGTACTGTCATGGTGAATTTGGGTCAAGAGAAAACATTAGAATTGCATTTCTCCACCTTCTACCTTTCTTGGTAATAATTTGACAGTTTTGTTACTAAACCCATAAATCTAGTTGAGTTCATCATAAAGGCAGTGTGAGAAAAGGAAAGCTAGCTGCACTCTCGGCTTTGATAGTTTCTAATTTAAAAGCAAGGATTTTTACCCTGCCCAGAAACAGGACTGGCTTTATTACTTGTAGTTGCCTCTGGGTAAATACTGCATTTTTCCCCCCTTCTCAAGATCTGCAGAGGATGATAGCCTCGGTGCAACTGTAATGGAGAAAATACTTGGAAACACTGTAAAAGAGCCTGATTTGGGCTCTGTTCCAGTTTTTCCTTTTGAACACAGAAGCAAAACAGAGATTGGATGGAAATTGTTTACATCTTATTCTAGTAGTTTTACCAGGGCATAACCATCTGTTTCCAGCCTGCTGGCTCTAATTGTACATCAGGAAAATACCAGCCCCACAGGTTCCCTGTGCCTGTCATTCAGCCAGAGACAGAGTGGGCTCAGGCTTTGGGTACTCCGTGTGCCATTGAGCTTTACTGCATTAGCAATACTGGAAGAACACAGTGTGAAAAGCCTAGAACTGAATATCTTGGTTTGCTTCAGTAGGTAAGGAATGGGAAAGCAGTATTGTAGACTCTAAACATACAGTAGACTCAGTGGGAAAACCTTTCTGATAATTTCCTGTGAGGCACAGAAAGCTTAATTCAATTACTCGTTTATATGCTTTTATTGCAGTTTATCATCCTTCCAAATCTCTCCACCAAAATTCCCTCTGCTACAGAAAAACACCAAACATCAAACCTGTAACAAAATCCTTCGTATCCCAGCCCCTTTTTAGAGGTGCTATTTAATTATGAGATAGAGTCAGATAGCCCAAATTAGACACAACACAATACTTAATCACATACTTAATTAAAAGATTAAGTATTGGGAGTTAAAAATATCTTTAAATGCTTTGTTGAATTAGGTCATAAAGAATACTGTCACTTTCCAGCCTAATTTTCAGCTATCATTTCCTTTTCTGCAGCCGCATGAGCAGTTTCCAAAGGAGCTGCTACAGTGGTTACTGAAAGCACATCGGGAGTTGATTACCTGCCAGCTGCAGCTACTGAACAGGCTGTTGCAGCTTAGAAAATGCCTTCAGTTCACATGCCAGCCTCCAAACAGCTTTTCCTGCCCCAGGACCCTTTTCCCTATAATAAATGTAAAATCACAGGAGCTTGCCATTAGACTTCCTTATTTATTTTTTAATCAACTTCAACTGTAGGAACACCTTTTGGAGTAGCCATTTGCAATACTGTAGTATGCTGGTCTATTGACTGTTGTGCCATGGAGTTTTCAAAGGGGAATTGTCCATGTTTTGTTATAAGCTTACATGATCTAATATTTTTTGTATTCCTTCAAAGTAGCAGCTGTTCTGCAGATTAGTAGGTTTCTAAATAACCTTTCAAAGCTGTACCATGGATGCTCTTGTGTTCGTTAACCACATGGCAGCTTCAGTACTGAGGCACAGGAGGAGTAAACCATCCAATGCTCAATTTCTACTCAAAGAGCACATTTCTTCTTCAGAATAACCACATTGCCCTGTTCTTCTAGTTGATAAACCTTCTGAAGTCTCAGCATGAGCACTCTAAGAAGCATGGATATATCCATTACATGCAGCTTCCAGAACACTTTCCAGCACTTCTTTGAGCACATTACATACAGAAGGACACAGCTTTTAAAGATTTCCATTAACCTTAACTAGCAAGAAACAATCTACAAACCCCCAGCCCATCCACAGGAAAAAATAAAGACACCTGTGATTAATAATGGCAACACAGGTGGCCTGAAGCGGGCTTGTGGGTATTTTTTTCTGGGTGTTGGTAGTTGCATCATGTTGTTTCTAAAGCAGTAGAAGTAGTCTTTGTTGAAGAGCTTGCTTTTAAGTGATGTAGGATGTTCAGCATGTTACTGAGTCTGGAAATACTGTTTCGCTTACATGGACCAGGTAAGCAAGCTCCTATTGGTTTGGAGCACTTTCTTCTTCTGATTTAGACACTTTTGAGTTTCCTTTACTTAAAAAGTGAATTACCCTGATTTGTGTTGTAATAAAGCCTCAGTTTAGTTCATGCTAAAGGGGTTTTGGTCTTTGCAGGGAACTTACTATAGAGTCTTCTAAAGTGCTGGCTTGGGGTCCTCTCCCACTAGGAAGCAGTGGCTAAAAGTGCTGCTTTGAAGCAAAAGCCTTATCAGACTCAATTTGAAAGTGTTGTGGGAGGACGGTAAGTAATGTGACAACATAATTTGACAAATTATAAGGCTAGATGCCAAATTCTCTTAGCTGTGCAGGCCCTCATGGGCGTTAATGTACCGTACGTTGTAGACCTTAAACGTTCCTGAATTATTGCAAGTGTCAGCAGAAGCCTAAATATATTTTTCATTTAAAGGAAAAGATGGTTTACTCTTGTGCCTGGTGTTTAAAAATGTATTCTGTATTGCTGAAGACTGTGTGCAGTCTTTTGTGTATTTCCAAGGTGAGAGCATGCATTTAAGGTTAGCAAGGAATGTTGATTAGTGATGACAATGGACATTTATCAGGTGCTTTCTTGTTAGATTCAGTCTGTATGAATGCCTGGCTTTCTCAAGGGAGTGGGTGAAGAAATTGGAAGCTGGCTTAATTTCAGCCTTTCATTGTGGTTTTTGTACCAAAAATGGAGTTTTAAAGAAGCAAAAAGTTGTGTTAAGGAAGAAAATGGCAGTAAAGGCGTTTAGACACCTGCTACTTCTGTGCTTAAGCAATTGGAAGCTGCTCTGGACAAGCTAATGCTTGATATCTTAAACACAAGCTGTCTTTGATTTGAAAGCAAGGGCTGATGTGGGGAGGAGCATGTTGCCTTGTTCTTATGGGTGATCACAGGAGTCTTCCATGGAGCTGTTAAAGCCACCCATCTTGTTGGTCAGTTATGTTTAACTGAGTTTTTAAGAGAAAAAAATATTTTGAGGAATGAGGTTTCCCAATAGGATTTTTAATATAAGCTTAACTTATGAAAGTTCTAACCCAAGTTACTTGCTGAGGCTTGGACTCCAGGGCATGGGAGATACCTCTCAGTCTTGTGTTCTCATCTTGCTACTCTCTGCTGCAGGGAGGTGTATGAGAGCTGCTGGAGCAAACATAAATTGGGGATAAGATTAAATAGAATAACATTCTTATATTGGCCCATCCTAAAAGTTTCCTGTAAAATGAACATTACAAAAGGTGTTTCTTGCTTTCTTTTTTACTAACTTTATAGGTTTAGTGGGGGAAATTATTCATAATCATAGATAGACTTATTAAATTCTCAAAACAATATGCTCCAGCATTCATTGATGATGCTCAGATCGGTAAATAAATCACATGGTTAACAGCCTGAGAAACATTACAGCATTTGTAATGCATAACCAGCTCTAAAAGCTACTTCACAAAGCAGCTGGTGATGATACAATGATGCTGCACAAGAAAAAGATTGTTATCCAGCTGTCAACCATCTTGTGTGTTATCATCCATCAAGTGTTTTAGAGGGGCAACTTCTTATGCTGGTATAATGCAGGCCTCATAGCTGTGACATCCCAGGTCTATTTTATGAAAATATATATTATCTGTGTGCCAAAAAATGTCTTAACACCCTCCCCCCCCCCCCCGTGTGAATGTGAAAACAGGAAAATTCAATAAATCTTTCTAATCAAAATACACAGATGTGTATAAAAGAGCATTTCCTGGTTTAAAAGTACCCCTGTTTAGATGATATCTACTGCTTTTTCTTTGCTTTTTGTTCCTTCCTTTTTTGCATTTATGGTTTTTATCACAGTTCTTGCAATATATCATGTTAGCAAGTACAGCAATTGCTCTGCAGATGAACTGGTTGCTCCCTTCTTTCCCGCTATTCCAGTAGTGGGTAGTAGATTGTCTGCAGTTAAAAGTAAGAACATGGGCATATGAAGCATGCATTTTCTTCTAGTGTTGCTGCCACTGAAAAGTCTTAATGTTTTCTCTAAGCTCACCACTGGAAGGCATACTTTTAAGTATAAATATCTATTTCCATTAAAATAATATTCTTTATGGTTAAACATAAGTCTAGAAACCTGAACAGATCTCAAAGAGACTCAAAAAGCTTGTTTTATCTCTTATAGCTTATGTTTTTTAGGCATTCTGCGAATGCTTCAATAGGAATCAGTGAATATAGCTCCAGGTTCGTTTTCAATTGCCCTTGCAAGTGTTTTTAGCTGTATTTAAGTATTTGGATGCTTTAACATGTGAAGAGTAACAGCCATAATATCTGAGTAGAACCTGCAAATGTTCATAGCACTTACTGAAATCCTTGATAGTAAACAGTCTTGAAGTGGTGGCAACTTGCATTTGTGTTTTAATATGAAAATTAGCATGAAAAGTAAGATGTTGCCTTATGCATGAAGTTGTGCTGAGTTGCCTCTTCCCCTTTCCAAGTGGAGTGATGGAGCAGAGCTGAGGCAGCAGGACCAGGGCTGATCTCTGGTCTGGTATTTTGAATCTGTCACCAGGAGTCGGAGTGGCATTTTCAAACATGAATTAGCTGATGGAGCCTTAGTCAGGCAGAAAATAAATATGATGCAAACTAGCATTAAAAGCCATTGCTGCTGCATTCCTACTCTTCCTACTGCTGCTTTTCTGGGATGTGCTGGTCTCTGCCACTGTAGGGTTTGTTAGGGCTGTTGGCTGCAAAGAAGAGCAGGAGGCTGGTCACAGCTTCAGCCCTGGCTCATGGAGATGATGTCCATGCCAGCAAGCTCAGGGGCTCTGCCCAGTCATTTATCTTAATGAGGTTCTGCCTTATGTCTGCAGAAACTGGCATACTGAAATAAGCATCAAACTTTGGCTTGTGTTCAGGTCTTCAACTTAACTTCAGTCTTAAGGACTACAATAAATATCACTGAGTGTAATAGTATTGACTTGGTTGCATGTTCAGGGCATGTGTTTTCCTTGGGAATGATATTTGAATAAATTTGTGTGACCCTGCTTGTATTTTATAACACAGCATTTAATAAGCTGTTCATTCTGCTCACTGCAACTGTGTAAACCAGATAAAATATAGTCTATCTGTTCCCAGAGTAGATAAACTCTGGTGTTTTTTCTCCATTTAGTTGATACTACATAATGCTTGCAATCTCTGTAGACTTCTGCCCTCACTATCATGATGTGTGTATGAGTCCTTCAGTCTAATTTAGCAGTATGTAATGTACTCGGTCTTTTCAATGTTTTCTTCCAGTGTTGTTTTCAACTTCTTGTAGACTGTGTCCATGCTCACACAGCCTGGTGCAAGAAGCACCAATTTACCTCTGTTTTGCTGTTGATTATTTCATATATCTCTAGTGCAATTCATAAATCCATGCCAATGTCATTTTTCCATGAAGTCAGTGCTTCCTTGGTTCTCTCGCCAATTAATTGGAAGTACTCTTGACAGAAATGACAGATATGCCTGAGGAAGAGCTAGTACCTAGGGGAGAGTGTTGAGATAACTTATGAAGCTGAAATTAATAAGTAGATGAGTTTCTGATGATGCTCTTGAATAAAGTGGCCAATCAATAAAACACGCTTTGAACAAAAACATTCATTATAACTGCAAGGGCTTGTCTGTAGTTAGAAAAGAGAAAATATGAGCAAAACTTGCTTTTATGAGAACAGGACCCTTAGAGGTAAATATAAGGCTTGCTTACAGACGTAGATATTTTGTAGCCAGGACAAGAAAAACAAGCAGGGATAGTCACAGGATGTGTAGGTTGAGGAATGTGTCTTTTTCCATTACTGGTGTAGGGTATTTTCATGCCTTGTTTTCTTTTTCTCTGCAGAACAGCTTTAATGGCCACAGCTGCTACCTATTCACTACTTGGACAGGCTGGTGTTGGAAAGTCTACACTGGTGCAATGATTTTTCTTCCATTTTGCATATTTTTCTGCTTTTACACTCAACACCATTTTTAGAACGTCCTAAGCAGTCTCTTTCTCCATTTGAGTAATAGATGTTTCCCTACAGCTGTCCTATCAAATGAAGAATTGGGCTACTTAAGTGTCCATCAAGCCTAATAGACAAAAGTCCATGCAGGCTCTACCCTAACTCTCGAATGCCATCTTGTAGTCTTTTCCTCACTCAGTATTTATATTCTGTTCTACTCCTTGCAGCCAAGTGAGATTACTTGCTATTCAAAAGCTATCAACAAACTAATCCGTTCTGTGCATCTATCCTTCATTCTGTCCTGTCTTTTTGCAGGAAGACAGACTCTGCCTTCCTTTCAGGCTGCTGGCTTTGTTATTGGCTCTGGGATTCAAAACCTGCTGATAGTCACTGTAGAATCATATTCTTAAGTATCTGTAAGCAAAGTGCTCTTTGCTGCTTGCCTGTGGGACATGTTGCTCTTCCATGAAGTTTTCTTGACAGTGGGGAAAAGTTTCCACACCTAAATTGTGGAAGTTTCTTTAACAGCTGTTGAAACCACAGTTCTCATTAAGTTCTCATTAATTGTGAAGTTTTCATTAATTGTGAAGAATCACTTGAATATATTGTTTAGTCAGGATAACTCCCATCGGGAAATGGGATCTTCCTACATACTTCCCAAAACGGGCTCTTTATCAAGGGTGGAGGTTCTGTGCAATTAGCTTCAAAATGGGAGTTTATGGTATCAGGGACTGATCTGTAACACTACATATTGTTATGCACTTTTAGCAGTGCAACCATGGCAAACAGGCGTGTCTGGCGTTTGGGGAAGTAGTGCTATGTGTCTGCATGGGCCGTTCATTCCTTATCTTCCTGTGGAATAAGCGTTAAGCCCTGCGAGTCTGAACTCGACATTCCTGGGCTGGAATTTTCACTGAGCCATCTGGTGGATTTTAGCTGCAAGTGTAGGACCGGCAAACTTCATAAAGCATCTGTCTTAGTCCTGCTCCTCTGCCTTCACGGTGCGTTTTATAGGTACATGATGTCTTTCTAGCTTGATTTAAATTGCATGACATGGACAGGTTTCAAACCAAGGTAAAAATGGCAGTACATTTTGGACTCTGCCCTGAAAACGCTTGTGTTTCATTGTTCCTCAAGGACACTGACTCTGATTTGTGTGCTTCCCTGGGTTTTAGATCCAATCTGGGCACAAGAATTCCTCATGTAGACACAATCCAGCAGTGGGAGATCCATTTAGGCTGAGATTATGTGGCCTCAGAGTAACATGAGTGGATGCAGAACTGAAGGTGGGATGCAGTATCTTTTGTCCTAATACAACATGTTTTCTA
>JBCJKH010038119.1:0-26977 GCA_039877255.1 Loriculus beryllinus | reverse complement strand
GGCGGGGGGGGGAGGATGGCGGAGGGGCGGGGGGGTCATCGGGACCCGGGCCCGTCCTCGGCCTCGCCGGTCCCACAGGCCTCCCGGAGCCGATGTGGGGCAGGGCGGCCGAGGGGAGGGGAGGGGAGAGGAGAGGCCACCGCCCGGCCTGTGGGTGAGGGACGGCGGCCAGGCAGACATCGGCTGAAGGGGTGTGCGGAGGGAACACAAGCGTTGGCAGGCCTTGCCAGGAGGTGTCTGGCTCTGGGTTCTGACTCCGGTCGGCATGGGCAGTGTGAGGAATGTCGGCTTCTGTAGGGAAACAGAGCTAATTTAGGATTTTGGTGGAAGCATTGGCGTGTGTTCATACAGGGATATATGAAGGAGAAGGCTCATGGGGTTGAGACACAGATTCCCCTAAATATAAAGGCTGGTCTTGGTTTGACACCAGCATTTCTATAGGTATTTTTTTTTTTTACTTATTTATTCATTGCAGTTGATGGGATCTGTCTGACAGCTGTGGGAGGCCATAGAGGTTTAGTCTTAGGTGGAAATTGTGAAGGTTGTCTGTGGCATGTGTAGTTTTGTAAATCGATCATCTCGATGCTTGCTTGCTTCTCTGTACCTGTGATCATCATTTTTTGTTCATTCAGATTCTATATATAGGAATAAAAGAACAGCTTTTCAGCTTCTTTTAGCGATAGGAAGAAGAGAAACTTACTTGGGTTTTCTAATGTTTCCCAGAATAGAGAGTACAGAATTAGTTGTGATACTATTTTCCCTTCATGGTCTTGGAAGTACATGGAAGTGTAATGTTATTATTGTTTGTAGTTTAGTTAAAATGAAGATGGAGGATTATGAAATATTCTGT
This sequence comes from Loriculus beryllinus, assembly GCA_039877255.1. Lineage (NCBI taxonomy): Eukaryota > Metazoa > Chordata > Aves > Psittaciformes > Psittacidae > Loriculus > Loriculus beryllinus. The sequence continues at coordinate 26,127 of JBCJKH010038119.1, read as the reverse complement.
AAGAAGCATCTTGCCAGAATCCAAGAAGAGGCACTAAAAAAAGAAACCTCTTTCGCTGTTCAGCAGAAAAATACCTCCCTCATTCAATTCCATGGAGTTCCTGTGCTTTCTCCTCTGGTAAGGGCTGTTATTTACTTATTTATTATTTTCTTCTCTGGTGGGCTAACTTGTGCTGTTGGCATGAGCCTTGATGTCTGCATGTAATGATTCTACTGAAGGTACAACTCTGTGTGAGGTATCATCTGGCCTGCTCTTTACTTTATTCTGGGCTTAGGCTTAGTATTGCAAAGTAAAGGAGTAAAATGTACTTTTCTTTACGTTGACTACGTTTGCTTTGATTTTTTGAAATTTGTTCTATTCAGAAAGGAAATAAAAGTGTTTGTGATATTAAATAGATGACTATTATTGCTGGGCTTGACTTAATAGAAAATCATATCAACATTCCAAATGTTGAATACATGACGGTTTTTTAAAGTGTCAAACCACCCCCCAAATAAACCCAGTGCAAATATGAAATACTGGGATACTTAAAAAGCTTTTAAGTAAACTTCTTTATTGCATGTGTTTGCAGCTTCCTCTAATGTATTTCACAGGCTCATCAATTCTGTTCAAGTTATTCTATGGTTAATGCAAACAGAGCCAAGCAGAAGACTGTTGGTAGTTTGTGCAGTAAATATAGCTGACTTCCTTGTTTCAGTGATGGGAAGTATGAATGGAGAGACTCTCTTAACAACCACGTCCAAAAATCAGGATACAGATATACATCAGAGAATAAATGGTGCATCTTAATACTGTTAATTTACAAATGAGTTGTTATTTTAAGGTTTCATAAAATAAATGTAGCATTTGACTTGATACTATTAAATATTGCAGAACTTTGTGAAACTAATTTTTGTGGCTGTATTTCTACTTCTGACTTTTATCCAAATCACATATTCTAAAGTTGTAACTCAGAAGATTTTCAGATTCTGATTGTTGAAAGGATCCATCAGACTGCTTGTGTACATTTCTTTCTTGTGAAATTCCCCTCTGGTTCAAGAGAGCACATGTGAGCTAGTCCTTTACAGAGCTGACTGTTTTGAGTACGGGTTTGAGTTGCAGAGAGGCTCCACAGGATGGCCAAACTTACCATCTCTATAGAGGACTGAGAAAGACCTGTCCTGCAGTGTCAGTCCTGTGTCATCTGAAGTTGGTGCTATAGCATGTAATGTTCTCATAAACAGCCTCTTAAGTTCATGTTCATTTGCATGTGTGCCAAAAAGGAGTTTTGTGGATCTTCCATGGAAAAAAATGCATATAATTGGTTAAAAAGAAGCTGCCATTTAAAATGTGTGCAAAGTCTCAGGTGATTGTTGTTGTTCTGTTGTATTGTTCTTTTGTTTTTCTTTCTAATTTCTTTCTGTAATTCTGTATTGCAGTTTGCATTTAGTGGTATAAACCGTGTTTCTTACACTCTGTTTTGCAGCTTAGCCTTGAAAAGAAAAAGGAAATACAGCAGTATAGACAGAAAGCACTGGACCTAGAGACCTGGAGACAGAACTCCCGGAAAAGAGCTTTATTGAATCGTGTTCAGGAGATTCTAGATAATGTTCAGGTAGTGTTAATCCAAAGACACCTTACAGAAAACATCGCCATATAGGCATTTTGAGAAAGTGCTGGGGTTTAAGTATTCACCATGAAATTAATAGCAGTTAACTCTCCAGAACCAGTATGTGCTAATACTTCATGGTATGTGACCTGATAATGGATTATTTAGTGATAATCTCTACATTCATTATAATGCATGGGACTTGCTTTTCACTGCTTTTGTTGGTATATGCAAAAAGCAGACCACACCAGATGTATGGCTGTTGCTTTTGTATCTATGTTGAAACAACTAAATAGTAAAAACGAATGAACAACTTACCCCTTCCAGGTGTTAGAGCTTGCTGTAGTTGCAGGATTACAGTTTAATCAGAAAATAATCTATATTCAACCTTACAGAATTACAATTAACGTGCAGTTCTGCGTGCTTTGAATTTTACTGCAACTGTTTTATTCGCTGCTTCGCTGATGAATTTACTAGAGGCTTAAATTGAAAAAGCTATTAAATTACATCTAATTGAGATACTATTTGCCTTTGAAACAGTTGTTGATACAGTCTTTAAATTAATCTGTGTCTTAAATACAGTTAACACTGAATTTGTTGGGTTGCTAAGGTGGCAAACAAAACTTTGTGGTTTGCATTGTTAACTGAACTGTGCATGGAAACACTCACGTGGCTTGGGATTGGAAGAGCAGATCAGGAATACAATGCAAAAATAAGTTAGCCTTTTCTTTTTTCCCGAAGGTGTCCGCTTAATAATTGAGTTGCAACACCCAGAATAACCTATAGGATAATTGCAGTGTGAAAATCCTGTTAAACAGATGCTGGCTAAAAGTAGCATATAATACTTAAATAAAGATGGTTTTCCAACTACTGTACAAGTGAAAGCTCTTTAATTTTTCCTGGATTAGTGAAGAAATGAACAGATTTTAGTTCCACTATTTTTATTAGGAATTATGTAGATTTGTTCTTTGTTATATACAGGTTTATCTATATTTCGTGGTGCTTTCTTTCAATTACATTGCTTACTGTAAACGTGTTTTTATGTTTTAAGAGGAATCTTGCAAGATATTTTCAAGCCATAAAATGATTTTAATATATCCAGATTACCTTATGAAGAAAAGAGCATCTTTGCCCACTGATACTTGGTATCAGTAAAAATTCTAAGTGGATCATTATTCAAATTTAGATTTTAATTCAAATAATTTGTTTCTCATTGCAAAGAGCTTTGTATTTTAAATAATTTCTAGGAAATTGGTAACGGTTGAACTGTACTGGTTTTAAGGTGGTAGTATTCTTTTATAAGATCAGATGAAGCTTGCAGGAATCTGAGATTTAATTGAAAATATGTGATATTTTTCAATTTTTATTTACAGATCAGAAGGCGACCTAGTGTGAGTGACGTGAACACACAGGAGGCTGAGAATACTTGTCCTGATTCAGATTCAAAAGTTTCAGCTGACTTCACAGCTCTATCAGATGGCACTTTGGCATGTTCTTCTGAAAGGCATAGTTCTACAGTGCTTGAAAAGACACCAGATCTTAAGGCATCAGGTGCTGTTGGGCAGGTGACACCAAATGTGACAGAAGTAGTTAAAGCAGCAGGAGAAAATGTTATTTCAAAGCAAAGTGAGAGTCACGTCTCAAAAGATGTACCTTGTCCAAGGGCTGCGTCTCCTGACAAGGTGCATAATAAGCCTGCTTCATTTGCTTTGCAAAAGCAGGAGGAACTAGGAGCATCGCCGTCAGATGAGGAAGTCCAAGATCCATATGTAATGAGTCTTCAGAACCTGATGAAGAAATCTAGGGAATCTATAGAGAAAGAGCAAACCAAGCGTAGCTCAAAAACTAACTCAAAGAGGAGTATGAGTGAAAGTCATTCAGATAAAGAAAATGATGGTGTTAAAACAGCTGACTCTCTGAAAGAAAGAACAAAGCTTGCAGGCAGAAGCTGCGCTGCTGTGACACTTGATAAGCCGAGTCTTAATAAATCAAATACCATTCTCCAGGGTGCCTCTACTCATACAAATAACACAAATATGTCCACTTTACCCAGTTTTTCTAAAGTGGACATACCAATGAGAGTTGGAACACCCCCACTGGTGGATTCAGATTCAGATGAAGAATTTAAAAAGACTTCTGTGTTTGATCGTGACAGTAGCATTCTCAGGAGCCTCACAGGCTCTTACGCCAAATTGCCAAGCCCAGAGCCAAGCATGAGCCCTAAAATGCACCGGAGGCGCCCGAGACCTTTATCAATGGGACACATAGTTATAAATAGCCCAGTGAATGCCTATGAATTGAGTCCTAAAGGCAAGGGTAGAGCAATGGATTTAATCATGCAGGATATTGCAGACAAAAACAATGTGTCTGAATCAGTGCCAAAGTTCATGGTGGACTTCACTATGGCTTGCCCTGGCAGAGTTCCTGGTGTCAACAGGAATTCTTCAGGCCCTTATGATGGGTTAGGAGTTGGCAGGCCAAATCGCCATTCCTTTGGGCACTTCGAAGGCAAAGGAACATTGTCGACTACAGTGGAAGGACAGCTAGTGATGGACAGCAGAGGCCCCTGTAAAGTAGAGACCAGCACTAATGTTGTTGCTGCAAAACTGAATCAGCCATTTGCCAGCAGCCAGTCTACAGTCACACAGAAGCTCCTGACTGCAAATGAAACCAACCCTTCTAGTCTGCTAGAAAATACTAAATGTAATTCTCCAATAGAACTCAATAAGTCATACGACGTAGAAGACCCATCTCCACTACTAATGCAGAGCAAGAATGTGCAACAGCAGATGGACACTCCAAGTGTTTCCTCAGCACATGAGCAGTTTCTAGAAAATAGTTTTGAAAAGGTAAAACGTAGACTTGATTTGGACACTGACAACTGCCAAAAAGAAAACAGTCCCTGTGTTCTAACAGTTGGAATGGAAGAACAAGAGAAGCAGTGGCTGCAGGAACAGAAGTATCCTGTGGGATCAGTTTACATTACCAAGACTGCAGCCCCTGATAATATGGCAAAAGGTAAAAGATTTCCTGTACTTGAGGCTTTTTCTTTAACTTCTCAGTTTATAAATCTTTTGGAAAAAGCCCCAATGATCATTGTCATTGGTGTTCCTCAGTATGTGCATATATCAGACAGCTTAAATTTTGTCGAGTGTAAATTACCTTTTTTTCAGTAACCTCATTACTTTTCTCATTTTTAAGTAATGACACATTCTGAAATTCAGCTTGCTATGTGAGTTGTTTTTAACTGCTACAGGATGGAGCCACTTGGAGTCAAAAGTCTTACAACAGTTATTTGTAGCAAATACTTGATGAAACAATTGATGAGGAAACATTGGCTTAAACATTGTGTATCAGTTTTGTCAATTCTGTACTCTCAGTGGTATCATTTGACAGTACAAATAGTTTGAATGTAGAAATCTGCATTTGGTTTTGCTAAGAAAATTATGTCTTATGCTGCGAAGTTTAAATAAGATCACTAAAGATAGCCTGTGTATATTAAAATACCTTTTAATGGGGTGCAAATCACTGTATAGGTATTTTGTTCAAATTCAAGACTGTTATAGCTGTATGTGCCTCTACCAAATCAAGCTGGAGTGGCATAATTCACCCAAGTAGGTGCAGGTGTGCTATTCTTAGAGCTAGGTTTTTTGTGACCTGATTTTACTATAGGCTCAGATGGAATTACTGCTTGTCCATTCACATGCTTATCCCACTAATGTGGACATGCAGATATTTTGAAGGACTGCAGTAACTGATGAGGTTCTTTGCAAGACATCATGGAAACATGATACCAAGGTTCTTTGCAATATGTAACGGAAACCTGCTAGCAAAGATCTGCTGTACATTTTTACTGATGATGCAAAATCCTTCTGTTAAAAGTATCTATGTCCATGTCAAAGATCATATAGAAATTATTTAATTCTTGATTCTTTGTAATGTATCTTCTCAGAGGAGATTTTAAAAACTAAGATGTTGGCCTTTGAAGAAATGAGGAAGAGACTTGAGGAACAGCATGCACAACAACTGTCGATTCTGATAGCTGAGCAAGAGAGAGAACAGGAGAAATTGCAGAAGGTAAGCTAAAAAGAGGAAAAATTCTAAGCAAAGGGCATGTATGTTGTGTTGCAGCTTGTCAGAAAGCAGTTGGTGTAAAAATGTATGTTCCATTGCTTTGTAGAGCTAGAAAAATAGTCTCATCTTAATTCTTTCTTTTGTAGGAACTGGAAGAGCAGGAGAGAAAGTTGCAAGGAAAAAAGGTTGCCATGACAGAAATAGAAATTTCCAAAGTGAACATTAACAGTAGGATGGAATTGGAGTGGAGGAAAAATAGCGAAAGCAGCTTGCTGGAAAGTGTGCAGTCTCAGCTGCAGACGGTCCATAATGCAAACTCCACCAGCATTGGTAAAACTGACTGGGTAGAACATAGATTAAATGTTGTGATATATTTTGCCCTACAATGCTTGACAGGACGAGGTGCCCCACTGTATTGATAAAGGCAGTGTTCCTGCCCTGGGATACTTGTTGATAAGTATCATGTGGACAGCTGCTGCCTCCAACTGTCTCCAGCACATGTAAAACAAATTCTGTGTTACATCTTTGTCTAGATGGCATTTAGCACAGTTTCAGCCATCCCTGTACTGCGCCGTGTACTGCATTTGTTATATAATTGCTTTATATATATATATATATATATAGGGCATATTTGAGGACAACAGGCTAAGAGAAAACTCATTTGGTCAAGGATGTGCACATGAATATTCATCATGTTGCAGAAGGTTCATTCTCATGCCATGTAGCTGCACAGCAGTGTGACAGATATTCTCCTTTGTGTAGGAGGATTAGAAGGGCTCTGCCAAGGGGTCTTGAATGCAAGAAAGTACAGCTATAGCTGTTGGAACACCTCTCACCTGTGCCAGGACATTATGAAATGTTTTGGTTTGTCTTCTGTTTAGCAAAGTTTGCTAGGAAATGCATCAGAAATACTCAGATTGCTTCTTCCAATTGACCCTGTAAACAAAGCTGCTACCTCGGAGCTGAGTGTATATACACACACAGTCATTACCTTATGGGCAAAAGTGTAGGTTGAACTGTACTTTCTGCTTTGCATGCAGGTTTTGCTCATACTACAACACCTAGCACCTTTGCTACAACAAGTGAAACATCATTCTTTCTCTGGGGACCATCAGGCACTGGAGTTATAAAAACCTCTGTATCTAGGCCAAGTAACAGGATCAAAACTAGGTGGACTCAGGTAAGGAAAAAAAAAAAAAGGCAATTTCTAGCTTTAAAAACCTGTAGTTCTTGTAAGTGGGTATTTCTGGCACAGCCAAAACTATCATAAACAGCTTGTTTCTCACCTCAAAATTTCGGTCACATGATTGATGTTAGTTGAGTGAAAATGCATAATTGTTGGCTTTTTTAATCAAATGTTTAGAAAATGCTGCTTTTTTTAATTTTAAGGTTTTCAGTCCCGAGATACAAATGAAGTTTGATAAGATCACTGCTGTGGGAAAGGGGTTTCTCACTCGTAGACTCCTGCAGACAGAAAAACTGAAACATCTGAAGCAAACTGTAAAAGTAAGATCAGCATTTTTATATTGTGTAGCTTCATCTCCTGTTTGGTTTTGTTCCTGTCTTCATAACACATAAAATGATGCATTTTCTGCTTTCAGAAGAATTTCGGCATGTCTGTCACTTGAACATGTTTAAGTGTTGTATTTACACTTAACGCTTAAACTTGTACTGTTGTACAGTGTCATAAGGCCCAAGTCAAAGACTGTGTGTCCAATGCATACTGCTTGAAATGATTTCTTTGTTGCGAGGGATGGTGGTTGGTGCTTAATCTTGTTTTCCTGTCTTCCCCAGGATACAATGGAGTTCATAAAAAGTTTTCAGTCTGAAGCCCCATTGAAAAGAGGAAGTGTTTCTGCACAAGATGCATCCCTTCATGAAAGAGTCATGGCTCAGGTGACACAATTTAAGCTTTTTTCTTTTCCCCCTTTTTTTTTCTTCCCTAGCTATTCTGCTTTTGTAGTATAAATACCCAAAACATTCAGGGTGGCTTTGTTTAAGGTAAAAACTTTAAAATATATCTATGAAGAGAAGATTCCAGTTTTGTGCTGACACATGAAAAGAGGTATCAGAATTTTCCTTTCAAGTGTTTTGTTTAGATTGAAAGCAGGAAGAGTTTGATGACCAAAACTTGACTCGTTACTTTATTAAAATGTTAATAAATGTTAATTATTCTTTCTAGCTACGAGCTGCTCTGTATGACATTTATGACATCTTTTTTACAATGGAGGTGTCTGAAAGAATGAATATTCTGCGTCATGATCGTGAAGTTCGTAAAGAGAAGATGCTCAGGCAAATGGTGTGTTATATTCAAGAGAATGTAAACTGTTACAAGACTTTCAGTACTGAACCATTTTGCTTTTAAAAGGTTCTTCATCAGCCATTAAAAAGTTTTTAAAATCTAAGTTGTTTAATTACTGAAAAAAGTTTTTAAGATCTAAGTTGTTTAATTATGCTTTTTATTCTTCAGATAAAAAAAAGGAAAAAGAGAGGTCAGTGCAGTAGGAATTATTATGCTGAAACTTTTAATGTGTAGATGTATAAAAAGTTAGAATTAAAAACATGGTGAAAATAATAACAGAAAGTGCCTAACAAGAATTTGTTATGGCACACAAACCTTTTTAACCTGGGAATATAAGCGACATCCTGGAATTTTAAAAAAGAAAAAAACCCTTGAATTCAGGCTGAATGTGAAATTAGTACTGAAAACACTGTTGGTTTTGTCGGTTCTTTTGCTTTTTCAGGATAAAATAAAGAGCCCAAGAGAACGAGTAACACTTTCAACAGCTACACAGAAATCTCTGGACAGGAAGAAGTACATGAAGTATGTGCAGTTCTCCTTTTGTGGTTGTGGTGGGTGGTGGTGGATGGCAAGAGGATGAGTAGGAGGCATTGAAGTAGTGAAAAGACGTTTTTGGAATAAGAGCTTTTTTGCAAACTAACGTATCTCCCAGGAAGAATGAATGAAAATCTGTCTGTGGATGTGTGCTGTCTTAGTGATAGTGGTTCTCTCTTACTCTTAAGAGACTTCTTGTCTGCATGGGAGAAAAAATGTTCGTTCTAAGTTGTGCATTTATTTTATTTTCCAGTGGTGAGTACTTAGGTTATGGTTGATTTTGTAAATTGGAAAATTGTTCCAAGTTATCTTAGCAGTCTTTCTAAAGTGCCTAGCAATAGAGATACTTGATGGAGTATCTCTGACAAAATTTCTTGAGGGGATGGTAGCTGATGAGGGGATGGTAGCTGGTGTTGTCCTGCAACACAGTGGACTGAAAAGTTGTGTGATGCTTGAGGGTAAAAAGTGATAATCTGTAGTACTGCTGTAGATCCTGTTGTAGGCTTTTTCTGACTGTTTCCATTGAAGACCTAAATGATGATTTTATGATTTAAATATATTTCTGTACTTTTATTTTTCTAGGGCTTCAGAAATGGGAATGCCGAGTAAAAAAATAATCATAAAACAAAAAACTCCTGAAAGCCGGTGAGTGAAGATTACTTGTATTAGAATGCATTTAAAGAGCTGTCGTAGAGATTCCTTGATCTGCATTGCTGGTTTGCCATTGGTCAGCTCAGTTCCTGCTACTGTTATGACAGCCAGGAATGAAATTTGGTTTAGCATGGGCTGAAAAGGGTTTATTAGCTCATTAGAAGTTAGAAAAGATGCATAGCATCAGTTCTGAAATTTTGTTTTCAGAAATTATTTATTTATGGCTTTAAATGTCTGTGTTCAGGTTCAAGGTGTTTCTCCAAGATACACTATTAGTATTTCTTAAGCTTTAGTTTGACACTGCTTTTTTTAATGCCCTTCACTTTGCAGTGTAATCATTGATATGCTTACCTTTGTAAAGCTGTCAGAAAAGAAGCAGTTTTCTGTTGTGATGTGATGTTCTAGCTCCTAGATTGTGTGATGGTTTCTTTAGATCACAGAAATTCCAGTGTTCAATACTTGCTATCCAGGAAGACAGCAGCTGTTCTCTTATGAGGTCTTCCTACACCTTTCTCTAATATAAAAAGCCAGATACCTGGCATCCCTTAAAACCAGTTTTTATCCCATGCTTACCCAAAAGCTTTGAAGATGTGCTGTCTACTAACACCGTTCAATCTTCAGTGACTAGTTTAAGCATTTCAGTCCTTTTTTCCTGCATGTTCTTATCAATGCCTGGGACCCCAAGGCACTGCTGAGGAGTTTTATCTGTATGCTTTCTTGTTTCTTTGTTTTAAATAGCGGGAGTAGTAATCCTATTCTGGAACTTTAATTCCAGCCACTTTTGCCTACATTTCATCTGCATTACGGAACCCATTGGTCTTTCTGAAATGTGTTATGTGAAACATGATGTGTGTTGGAATTTGGTATTCCTTATGAGTTTTGGGTTGGTTTGGTTTTGTGGTTTGTTTTTTTGGTCTTTTTTTTTTTTTTAAAGAAGGAAAAAAGCACTAATAAAGGTTTGTGTTTTGCCAGCATACTTCAACCCAACCAAGGACAGAATGCCCCAGTTCACAGGCTTCTTTGCAGACAAGGGTAAGGGTACAGCATTTTACAGCCTGAATATGAAAGTAAAGCAAAGCATAAGAGCACAGTGATTTCTGAATAATATGTACACATACTGGTGCAACTGTTGTGCAAAGCAAAAATACTTACTTCTGACAGTATTTGGAGAGAGTGATGAAGCTTTGTTTTACCTTATACTGCAAGAAAATAGTGTTCTCATCCTCTTGTGTATTGTCTCCATTTACACTGTGTTCCATTTCTATTTGTAACATTCATTCCACGAAGCTTCGCTTCCACGTGATGAAATATGTGTATTTTTATATTCAGTATCTGAACTGAATTGGTTTCTTGAATAGAGTTCTAAAAATCTGTTCATGGGGAGATGTTCTCCTATTTAATGTATCTGTGTAGGCCATAATAGTGTCAATAGGAATTGTACTCAGGAGGAGGCTCTGTGGAACACTAAAAATATTTTCATGCCAAACACAGTTTGATAGTGTCTTTATATGTTTGGATACAGCCTTCCAACTTTGTTGCAAGTGACTTATTAACTCTTTTATATTTAATTAGAACCCCTAAGACCTCAGTGAAGGGTGTTGAGCAAAATAGAAAGAAGGCCTCAGAGAGCAGAATGTCTAACAAGGCTGTTTCAGGTGTGTAGAAAATTGGTGCGTGGATCTTATAGTAAATATGTTATTAGTATCTAGAAAAAGTAAATGGGCAATATATTGTTTCCTTTTCTTGTGCACCTGCTTTGCTAACCTAACCTATCTCTTTAAACAAATGCGCTTGTAACTTAACCATCCACTTTCAAATTCTATAAACATAGTATATAGAATGTGCAGCACAGCTCATTTGCTTTCACTCACCAGATGCCCAGTCATAAAAAAGTTTGGCAGGTATATTCACTCTAACTGTTTGAGAAGCTCATAGTAGTCAAAATAGACTTATGGATTATTTGGATGGATATGGATAATGGATTAGAATCTTAATCTAGCATCCTATGGAATGTATTAGTGTCAAACCTTTTTTAATAAGGGAAATTCTTATTTTTTACTGCCCTGGAGCAGGGCTGGCAGGGAATATCTGTGAGGTTTAGTGCAGTGTGTACTGTTTCAAAGTGATGTTTTCCCATAGTGTTTAATCTTTCCATAGTACTTTATGAAGCCAAGAGAAGTGGCTATAGAAGGATGTCTTGAGTGGCATGGTTTAGTGTGAGGTGTCCCTGCCCATGGCAGGGAGGTTGGAACTAGATGATCTTAAGGTCCTTTCCATCCCTAACTGTTATGTGATTCTGTGATGTACAATAAGAAACTAGGCAAACACATCTGTAGCATTTCAGTTTGAAAAGGTGAAAATAAAAAAGCTAACATGGAGTTTACAAATAAGGTTTCTTCATTTATTTTTCCGTTCTGCTAGTGGTGCTGTTACCACTAACGTGGAGCAAGGCAGTTGTTCATTTGCACTCAGTGACACTCCAGCAAAACTAGCAAAAGTTGTAAATAATCTCTCTGAAATATAAAGAAGAAAAGTAAGTAAGCAATGTAATTTTAACAACCAGAGGTAGTCATTAAGGGAAGTTTTCATCTCCAAGTTTGCAAAACTCTGTCTGGTATTGACTAGAAAATGAGAGTGCTGAAGAAGATAACAAAACAGTCAATACGTGTACCAGTTACAGAGGTTGTAAAAGAGTAGTAGTGTAAGGCTGATGTCAGTGTCAGGTTCATCACTGGTTTGAGATTTGGATGCCATCCCCAATTTCATATGATTCATGCTCAGCTCATAATGATACGCAGTGTTTTTTACATTTGCCTCTGGCATCAGACCCCCAGTTAAAGCATTCTTTCTCTATGTTGGCAGTGTGCTGCTATGCTAATCTCCGAGTTTATTTTAGTCATAATTATTGAAGTCATAACAGTTGATACTTGGCAATGAAAAGAATGCTTTGGGTTATATCTCTAAATTTCTCTTTGCCTTTCCTTACTGATGTTTGTTGAGTACCTGGAAACCTGCGCAATGCCTTCAGTAGTGGCCTTGGAACTTAGAGCAGAAGTGTAACCAACTTTATGCTGCCTAGTTCTGGTTGCACAATGTAACTTCATTTAGTGTTTGGACATCGTGTGTTCCCATGTCATAATACCAATACTTCCATATGCCCCTTTATAAATAGGTTAGACTACTTGTAGTAATAAAAATGGCTTCTGAAATTGTTAGGTGAGGAACACTTAGCATGAAAAAATAATCTGCATAATTTTACAATAATAAAAAGAACCTTAAGTTGAATGCATTTAAAGAGAAATTGTTTTCTTTATACATGGATAAAATGTGAATGGTGAAGAAAGACTTAGCAGTAAGTTGAATAGAGGTTTGAAAAGAGGATATAAAAAGCCAAACAAATACATATGCTTCTCTTATTGTAGTAGAAATTGTGCATGTCAGAAAACAAAGACTCGTAGCAGTGGCTTGGTCCACGCAATGCAGAGATTTATTTATATCTGTAACTATACCAGTCTGCTGTACTCCTAACCCATAATATTTTTAATTTCTTGTCTTCATTCATCCCTGACTCCCAGTTAAATTGTGTCTATTACAGGGGCAAAAGGGCAGGAGGAGGATTAGTAAAATACAGCTATTATAAATACATTCAAATTAGATACAAAGCAAACCTTCAGAAGAAAATGATACTGTACTCATCCAACTCTTCTTCTTTTTTCTTCTTTCATTTTTCTGATTGTTTTAACTTCTGCCTACAAAGTGCTTTGTGTCTTAATACCACTCCAGTTGGTGGTCGTCTTTTTCTGGCAAGAAGGCATCTCATTGAGGAATCAGCTAGTGACCCTGAATATATTTTTTGTCATTTTGTACTCCTTCAAAGTTCTGTTCTAAAGAGAAAAGTACAAACTGATAAATCTATAAAGAGTTTTATTTGTTGAGTTTTCAAATAAGTATATTTTAAATAGCACAGAGATGTTCAGTCAGGAGCCTTCAAGCTGTGCCAGGGTGGCATTTAATGTGGTCTGATTGTGTTACAAAGGTGTTTGAGATCAGGCTGCTGCTACAACTAGACCTATTAATCTCCTTTGGTTTTGCCCAGTCTGACTAAGTGTTGTGGAAAAGAGGGCATGAGGTGTGTAGACTGTTTGGGTGGCAGAAGCACTTTGCCAAGTGTGGTGGTTCTCTCATGCCTGTCTGGGCTGAGCTGGGAGCAAGATGGCCCATGTGAGATGGGATGTGCTATGAAGTGTGTTAAATTGGGCCAGCACTGCAGAAAGGCATCAGGCTTGCTCTGTGTGAGCAGCAGGTCAATTGTATACCATAGGAGAGAGGCCACTTCCCTATACTATCTTCTTATGCGTGGGAGATTTTTATGTAACTTGGAGGAAAGTGAAGAGTTCATGTAAAATCACGAACAAAGAATCATGCCTGTCAGCCTGGTTGTTTGTCCTACAAGATCACAGGTGAGCTGAAGTGTACAGCACTGGAGAGTGTTAGGCCAGCACAAATGCCTTTTTGTGTAGTGGGAAACAGTGTTCAGATGTGAGGGATCCTGACAGGGTGAGGTCTCTATGAGCATTTCCAAAGCTGCCCTGCACAGTGCTGAATGTAGCCCTCGGACAACTGTGAGTAACCACTGCAACTCTGACAAAGAGTAGCTGAAGAGCCTAAAAAGGACTGGCATGTACTTCGTTACATTCATTTATTTGCCTGGTAACTCTTTCTCTCCATGGCTGTCTCCATTTCCACTGCTCTGCACCACATGGTATGATTGTCACTGCTTTGTGTGAATGTCACACTGCTGGGCACTTGATAGCTGCCTGAACCCTAGTGAATGCTGAGTTGTGCTACTTCTTAGCAGCCTGCAGCGCTAAACCCTTATCACTGGAAGATATTTGTGCTATGCATAGTACAATATGGCTTTATAAACATATAAATCTGTGTATGTATTTGTTTCATGTGCAGAAATTTATTTGTTATTATTTTGATACTTGAGCACCTTCACTTTTGTAAGGGCCCTGCCTGATGACCTTATTCGTACTGCACTTTGTGTATATGGAACCTGCAGAAATCTACAGCTGTCTCTTGATTTATTAATGTGGCAGCTGGAGAAAAGAATTATCTTAAATATTTTACTTTTATAATATTTTTTTAATTGACAGGCTGTTTAAAAGTAATATGTGGCATAGTTAAACTTATCAGTCATTTAATCTGTCTTGGTAATGTGACAGGTGTGCTATAAAAAATTACAGTTGTAGATGTTTTAAGGTAGCAGAAAAGATGGAATAATTACTGAGGAAGGAAATATTACAAAATGTCATTACTTTCAAACCCATAGGTAATTTTTGTAGAGGCATTTTGTGTGTAATGTTATGAAAACTGACATTTTAAAAGTAGCCACTGAATATATAATAAAGCTTAAAAATAATTTTTCAGCTATATTTGATGGATAATCCTGTTAGAGAAACTAGCAGTATTTGTTATAAAATGGTAATGTTTCTACTTCATTTTTAGGAGCATATGCAGGAAGAACCCAAAGAAAGAAGCCAAATGTTGTGACAATTTAAGAAGACAGCACTCACTGGGATAAAATGGCTGTTCTTTAATGATGGCATTCTCAGCACAGATTGACATACTGCGTCTCCTATGCGTATATGTATATTTAGAAATTATAAACATATTTTGTCATTTCCAGATGATGACACGTTAATACAGTCATACTGAAGTAATAAAGGGCTGTGAAGCTTGAATACCTGTGGAAAAAGTGCATGCTAAAACATATATATTCATACTGCTACGTGCACATAAGATTATTAATCTTGTTTATTTAAAGACCACCACAGGGCAACATTAATTTGTGACTTTTTCCCACTCTTAATTCTTATGTCTGACACACACTTTTTGTGTTACTTCAAATCACAATTTCTGTGTGTGACTAAGATTACCTCAATTTAAATACTAATGGCCTACATGTTTTGCATTTCTGCTGAGTTGGACAAACGTGGATCCAGATTCACTGCTCACCAGACAGAGGTACTTTCAAAGACTATACTGAAACAGTGCTTTTATACGTGAGATAGATCAAACAGATGCGTTGAAAGAGTCCTAGGAATTTTTTTCCTTGCTGTCTGCAGCATTTTCTTATGGAAACTATCTTTGGCCAAAATGAAGAGAAGTGTATGTGCTACAAAAATTTCAGAAGGCAAGATTTTAATTGTTTTACCATTTCAGACTTACAAGTCTGGAATAAAGTTCATAATAGTTCAGATACCTTTTGTGTCATTGATGGCAGTCACGGTTTTTCTGAGCAGTTTCTCTTCTACCGTGGTCTGACATGCCCTTGTACCAAAATAATGATTCCAAGGAGGAAAAATATCCCCATTAAGTCCCAGCAAACACTATCTCATATTTGTAAAAATCTTAACGTTTAAAGATTGTGCTTATATTTTCCCTTGGCTTTCCTCCTGATGGATATCATCCTTCAACTCGAGCAGAACTCTCTAACTTCTTTTAATTAACTTGGCACATTAATAGGGAATTGATAAGGAAAAGCTTGGCTGTGTTTGTCTTTGCAGTGTTTACTTTGCTCTGCAACAGTAGTAGTAGAGAACTGACTAACAGAATGTTGAAACAGATTGTATATTGTTACTTTTGCAGTATGGATACAGTGCAACACCCTGACTTTGAAGGCTTTGTAACATATTTATATGGCTATAAGAAAAAAGACTGACCAAAAATTTCCTTGTGTAAAGTAGCATGAAAGAGGAACATTAATGGTGGGGTGAGGAGAGTGTCTTCAGGGCAGCCACGGGTGAATTGTCTTTCTTGTGGCACTGGCTGTGGCTTTCACCTGCGACCACATCTGTCCTCTGCAGCTGGTGACATTGTTCAGAGCGCATGTTTTATATCATGCAGTAAGTTACCCAAAGTGCACACCTGGGCAATGGAGGAAATGCTGCCTGAACACTTTGAAGAACACCACTGCTTGGCAGCTCTTTACCATGGTGTTTATTTGAGAGCCTGCGGCGGGGATTCCTCATGGTGTAAACTTACAAGTTTTCACCAGTGGAGGACCTGTCCCCCCCATACAAACGCTGTGATCCTCAACATTCCAGAGGCAATGCCCGAGGCAAGCTTCCCACTCCCTCATGGAAGCTCCAGTTTGGTTCCCACCTTTCCTTGGGAGTGGAAAACAGCTCGAGGGGAAACATTTACTGTGACAAGAGTAACCTGTGTCACAGGTGACAAGATGTGCTGTTGGTATATCAGTGCTGAAGGTGGATGTTTTTAAGGGATGGTTTATGTGCTGTATTTATTATTAGCATAGGTTGATGTAGAATTAGGTTTAGTTTACGTGTTGGTAAAAACGAATGCTTGCCTTCTGTTCAGGTTTCACATCTAAACCTCTCTTACTTTAAGCATGCTTCCAGTGTGTGTATTTAACCATTCTAGCACAAGGGTTTTTTTAACTTTCACGAGGCCTTTCTTCTTGACAAGTGCCAGAATTTGTTTTTGTACTTGGTGTTTTGTATTTATACCTATTTATCTTTTTATTTTGTGTGGAACTGTGACATCGTTATGAAAGTGTATTTATTTTTGTACTTTCTTTCGTTTTCACCAGTGTTTCTTTTTACTTCCAACATACTGCACAATAAACGTTAACGTCTTTGACAAGAACCGCCTTTCTCTCACCGGCTGCGCCGCGGCAGCCGCCGGCCCTGAGGCGAGAGGCTGGGCGGGAAATGCCGGCGGAAGGCACCGCCCGGCCGCGGCGTCATGTTGACGGCGCCAAGATGGCTGCCTTTCCTTGGTGAGGCGGTGGGCAGCGGGCTGTGAGGGGCTGCGGGTCCCCGCGGCTGTGTTGGGCACCCGTCATGCTCAGCGCCCCTCATAGCCGAGGGGCTGAGGTGGGGAGGGCGCTCGGAGAACGCCCGAGTGTGCCGGAAGGGGAAGCTTCGCCCTCCGGGGGAGAAAGCGCTCGCCGCTCCCGGGGCTCTACTGTGGGGCCTGAGGGAAGTGGGACGTGCGAGGGTGGCGGGAGGGAGCGGGGCGCTGGGTGCAGTGGGTGCCGTGGGGTAGGAGAGATGCGGCGGTGCGGCTTAGATTTACAGCGCAGTGGTGTTACCTTGGGCTTTGCGGGGTTCCGCGGCGGTGACACGGGGCTGCCACACGGCAGCGGGCCCTCGGGGTCCGTGAGGAAGGCGGCCGTGGTGCGGGTCTTGTCCCTGAGCGAGAAGGTGGTGGGTTGGTTTGATCACCTCATCCCCGCTGCTCGGAGGAAGGAGCCGCTGAAGGACCGGAGCCAGATGAAGGTTTCGTACCGTGAACCTGAGTTCACATCACAGGTTACTGGCACAGTTTAGCTGCTTCTTTCACTGGCCCTTCGGAAGTAGACGCGGTGCTTAGCGGCTGCAAAGTAAAGGCAGCTTATTGCGACGTGCAGTATTTCTGTAGGAAAACTCGGTGTACAGCTAAAGAAGCTGCACTGAGTGGGACATGGAATAGCTTAGTCTGGTGGTTGTTGTGGAAAGGAAGGATAAAACAGGCACTCTTTCTCTGCCAGAGAAAAAATATGTTCATAGTTTGTTTTTCTTCAGAATTGTTTAAAGTGAGCTAATTTTCTGTTTGTGTTCTTTTGTTATTCTTACAACACAACAAATAAACCCAGTTCTAAGTTTTGATGTGGCTGATGGGTTAGCCCTGAGAAAACTAGAAGTGAAACCTCATGTGAGGTTCATCAACAAAAGTGACAGGCAGTAGTTAGAGCCAATTAGAACATTAGGATGCCAGGTTTCCTCCATATATAGACTGCTATGGTGGAAATCACCTTATTCTCTCATGACATTAACATGTGAGGAGACTTTCATGGTCAATAAAAAGTGGAAATAATTTGTGGGTTTAAAAGTTAAACAAGTTAATAAAACCTCAGTTGGTTTCATAAAAACACCAGAGCTGTGTTTTTTATAATGAGCACACTGGTGCATGAAATACTTTAAAACCTGAACCCATGTAGCTGAGGAAATCTGGGTGTAAGAGAGCTCTGATACAGCTGGCTGCTGGAACTGTTGGTGCGTAGTGAGCGCAAGAGTTTTGGTGGGATCTGTGTGTGGTCAGTGAGCTTGCAGAAACAGAAGGACTAAATGTGTCCGTAACTTCTGAATTTCTAGCAGAACCAAAATAGGATGAAAACCGAGGCCTGCAGCCACAAAGCAGATCAGTGGGGCTGCCAACAGTTTGGGTTTTGTGTGATGCAGCGCTGAGGTAGCTGGCTAGCAAGTGGTAACACTGATGCAGAAGTGGCTCTGGAGAAATAACAAACCACAGTAAAATGTTCTGATGTGAGTTTTTCTGTAATATGGAAGGTACTGTCTTGCTGCAGGGTTTAGCAGAACACTGGCTGCCTTCAAGCATTGCTGGATGCTGATTTTAAAGAGCTGTTTTGCAAATACATGAAGCTTAAAACCTACCGCTAGAATTCTTTTTTTTGTATTAAATACGTGTAAATATCTAGATATATTGTTTGGGGTTTATGTTTAATATTCAAATAGCGATAGGTACATTTGCTTGTCGAGTGTGTCTTTCTTCTGTTATCAATACCAATATATCTCTAGTATTGTAAAGAGATTCTTCTCTATTTTACCTGCCATGCTTGTTTGTGCTCCCTGTAAGCTTTCTGAAGCCTGTGCTTTAGGATGTTGACAGCCTGGCGAGCGTCTACGGTGGTGGCAATTGCAGTGATGCTTGTGTGTGTATAAAAAGGTTGAAAGCCACGGTTGAAACAGCACCTGCAGGCAGGGGTGTATTTTGCAGAATGCACTGCAGATGAAACACTTGCTTGACCCAAGCCTTATTTTAAGTTTACTTAAAATAAGTTTACTCTCAGAACTTGGCTGTGTTGCTGTGGCCAAGAAAGAAATTCTTCATCTCTTTTCCTTGGAGAGTAAGTGGAGCATCATTTCAGTGCAAGCTTGGACTTGCCCCCTGTATTAGATACATTACAAGCTGTCTTACCACTTGAATAGCCACGTTGTAAATGTACTTTTGAGAGTTATTTGCAGGGTGAACATTTGTTCCTATTCACATGTACGTGTTAGACATATATACTGCCTGGGGATGTCTCGCATTCTAATTAGAGTAGGGTTGATTTTGGCCCATGAGTGGTATGCCAGGTGTGAGCTACCAGTGACATCTTTATTTACTGCTAGGTAGGAAGTATCTGTAAAGATGAGCTATGGAAAGTTGAATGTTTGAAAATAAAATTTCTTCTGTTTCAGTTTTATGTATCTTTGTAGAGAGAGAAATTCTGGTCTTTACATTGACTTATTTTTCAACATGTGTTTCCTTCTGTTAATGCGTGTGCATCTGTATAGATGTAGGATGTGTTTCTCTGTTTATTAAGTATGTATATGATTATTTATATGCACATATAATTACCCTTTACTCTTTTTAAGGCATGCAAGATCAAGAAACTATGTTTCAGAATCTGAAGTATGCAAACTGGAATCCATACCCTTGGATTTTGGTGATTACCATCCACTAAAGCCCATTACAGTGAGTTTCCTCTTGTGCTTTTGGAAAATTGAATGTGAATTGAAACTGATTGTGTTCTTCTTTTTACTTTTGTTCCTTTAAAATTAAAATGCTTTGAAGCTGGTGGTAGTACTAGTGAAGCTGCTTTCTGTTAGTGGCTGATTATGTTAGAGAGATCAAGGTTTATTCTGTTTGTCCTTTACAGAAATTTGCTGATGCTGTTATGGGTCAAAACCAGTCTCCTTCTGACAAATATAGCATTTCAACTTGTGGGTTTTCTTGGTTGCATTAAATGCTGAATAATGCATAAGTTAAAATCAAATTGTTGCATTACAAATAACCTGCATAATTGCTTGATGTAAGATTTGGTTTTGGGTTAACTTCCAGTCAGCTGTATGCTCTAAAACATTTATCATTTCCTTAATGTATGAGAGGCTTTTAAAACTATGGATGTACAAAAAAAAATCCAGCTTCAAAGAAATGATAGTCGTACAGTAATGAATGATAAATGGACAGCACCTTCTGCTCAGGAAGGTCAGTAAGGAGATAAGGTGGAGTTCTTAAAAATGGACCTGATGTTTCAGACTTGAGTGTTGTACAGGAAAGTAAAGATGAGACAAGCAGAGGAAAACAAATAGCAAGGAGGAGGTTGGAGGAGATGGACAAAACCAATAAAATGGAGGGGGGATGCTGGAAAGAAATTTAGGGTGGTTAATCTTACAGTTCTGTAGACCTGGAATTGGAAGGTAAAAAAGAAAAGGTAATGGAAATGCTATCAAAGAGTGCCTCGAGGTTCAGGACTAAGGGAGATGCTTCATTTTAAATGCTGATGCTCATTCTAGAGTTGATTTTAGTTGTCTTTGCTCTCATTGCAACAGCACAATTTATGTAGCACATATTTTGATGATTTATTAAACAAAAAAAGGGGGAAGAGAAAGCCTTTTTTTAGTAGTTCTGAACTTTTCTTTTAGGTTACTGAATCCAAGACCAAGAAAATGAACCGGAAAGGAAGCACTTCTTCTACATCCTCCTCCTCTTCCAGTTCTATGCTGGATCCATTGAGCAGTGTACTGGACGGTACTGATCCCTTGTCACTGTTCGCAGCAGCTGCAGATCCTGTGACTACTACTGCGACCATGGTAATACTGGAGGCAGTTATCTCCACTACATAAAATAATCACTCAAAAAAAATCCACAAAGCCAACCCTGGATAAAATAGATTTGTTTCGCCAATTAGGGGATTAATGCAAATGAGAAATATATTAATAGAATAGCATATTCTTTTCTTTACTTCTTCTGTGTGGTTGATGTTGACATATTTCTTGAAATATGGATTTTATTTTTTTTTTTAAAATATTGTAACTTTTGGAAGGATCAGTTATAACTTGAAATATGAAGTTGACCTTTATAGGTCTTCTCTTTTTTTTCCAGATTTGCACTCTAATTGCACTCTAATTCCCCTTGTAGGATTGCACACGAAAGAAACGGGATAAAGATGACAGCTCAGCAGTAGGAAGTGACTTTGAACCATGGTCAAGCAAACGTGGTGAAATCCTTGCTAGATACACAACAACAGAGAAGCTCTCTATTGTAAGTGACAGCTTCTCCAGTTTTATTTCTACTAGACCTTTAATGGATTTTAATTGTTGTTGTTTTGCAGTTTGTAATCACTAAGTACTGTCCCTCTAGATTTCAGTTTTAACGTAGAAAGCTGTACCACAACTCTCGCTTATAATAAGTGTTCTGGAGCCAAGTCCAGAGATCTGTGGATATTTAGAAGCCATAACTTTGTCTTTTTGTGTGACAGTACAAATTGCTTCTGGTATTATATCTGCTTCTAAACCATTAAGGTCTTCATTGACAGTGTAATTACCCTGTGCATTCTTGGAATGCTAGTGAGTACATGTTTTCTGAAATCTGCTTTTTCTCTTTCTTCACAGAATCTGTACATGGGATCTGAAAAAGGTAAGCAGTTTCTTTTAATAGCAACAAATTTTGCTTGAGGTGGAGTATAGTGACAGGTTTGCTGTCAAGTACAGTTGAGAAGTGTTTTCCTGTCCTCACGTATTCCGACATGTAGTTGGATCTATGTTTTTTGTGAACAAGATTTCTGTTGGAATTTTACTTAAAGTAATTATTGAAAATAAACCACACAGCCACCTTTGTCTTGTATCCCTGTAGGCTGATAAATTTGTGATTACTTGTTGTGGAAGGAAATGGGATTCATTACCTTCCACCATAGCTTAAAACTTTCTTTTAAGGTTCTGAAGATCATCTTTATCAACTCTTCTGCTTGCTGGAAGGGAAAGCAAACAAGTCCCTTGGGAACTTGTTCAGTTATTCTCTTTACATGAAAGTGAAATGGTTTCAGCTGTATGCTGAGTGTTCAAAAAAGAACCAAATGTTAAATATTTTATCATGTTTTCTAGCAAAGCAAAACTGGCCTTAATATTTATAGCTGATTGCATAGTACATAAGAGTTTTTAATATATGATTAAACATGCAGCACTTCAGCTTCTGCAAAATATGAAATACTTTTTTGGAATGAGAATGGTCAAACAGTGAAACAGGATGCCCAGAGAGAGTGTGACATCTCTGTCTTTAGATGTTGTTCAACTGACTGGATGTAACCATGTGCAATCTGTGATAACTTCAAAATCAGACCTGCTTGGAGGAGGAGAGCTGGACATAGACCTCCATAGGGCTTTTCTAGTCTAAATTATCCAGTGGTTTTACTCAGTGGGTCGTTTCTTACCAGCAAAACTTGCAAGAAAATCCATTTATATTCAGTTTTGCTTACTTGCCATTCCCTGTTCAAAGTGAATGAGCTGTAGGTATGTTTAAATGTTGTCCTCAGAAATAGTCACCAAATAAATCAAACCACTTGTCTTCTAGCATGGAAGCTGACTAGTTATCTGAGTCTGTCAAGCTTCTTCAGATTTGTTTCTCTTTAGAGGTCCAAGTAAAGAAACTCAAGCATGCAATTCTTTACAGGAAAAGCTACAACTACTGGCTCAGCAGTTTCTGAAAAAGTGAGGACAAGGTTAGAAGAACTGGATGATCTGGAAGAGGTGAGAGAGATTTGTGATCCAGTTACATCACCATTTAAAAAGTAAAGTAAATTTGTGAAATAAAAATCTTTTATGAAACTTTTTAAAAGGTCCTGATTCTGCATGTGCTTATGTAATATTTAGTTAAGTATATATTTTCCACAGGACTTCTCTAGTAGCTTCAATCCTTACAGTTGCAGAATTCAGGCAGAGTCGTATTTTTGTATCACTAGAAATTGTGATTTGAAAATTCACCTGATGTACCGGTGTTGCTTTGCCTCAGTTCTGTTCATGGTCTGCAAATACGCTAAAATTTTGTGGAGCCTGAATTTCATTTGCTGTTGCTGCAGAAGCTGCATTCTGCCTACCTGAGATCAATTAAAGTTACATTTACGTGCTTCATAGAAATACTGAGTACTCAAGTTGTTTCTCAAACTGCAGCATTTTACTGTGCAAAGATGGGATCTTTCCTAGAACCTGAATTTGTGGGGTACTTCTAGAATTGTTTTGGGTACTGTTGCTTTGAAACTGCTGCCTCTTCACTAACTTCAGGTTGCCTGTTGACTGAGCCAGTACAGGTGTAATACTTGCATATCACAAAGGAAAGAAAAATCAAGTACCCTTTATCATAAGGAAATATGTAACCTTTTGTGAAACTGTAATTGCATTTGCATTTTATCTCTTCATCTATGATTGTTTTACTGATGTTTTTTTCTGGATTCTCAGGTATTATGAAATCTGTTTTGTAATATAACTTAATAAACTCATCAAAACTAGTCCTGAAGCTAGTTTTTAACGTCACTCTTATTTCTGCTGAAGACTGTTCCAGAACCAGCTTAAGATTTTTCTAAATGCATTTTTAGTAACTTTTTTCCTGTGTTAGTTTGGTTCTAAAGCTTAAACAATTATTTCTGCTTCCAGGTTTAACTAGCTTATTTTTGCTGTGTAATCTTTTTATAAGGTCTGTAAGGTCTCTGAGAAGACAGGTCATAGGAGTGCTTTCGTTCTAAGCATGAAATGAAGATGGTCTCCCTCTCTTGCTGATCAGGTTTATTTTCAATTGCCAGGGGTCACAGAAAGAGCTGTTGAATTTGACTCAGCAGGATTACATGAACCGAATTGAAGAACTGAACCAGTCTTTAAAGGATGCTTGGTCCTCTGATCAGAAAGTAAAGGCTCTGAAAATAGTCATCCAGGTCAGTTTTACATTTTCATTCTGTACAGAACTGGTGAGTTTGGTGGTGGTGTGGCTTGTCCCATTTCTTTCTTGGGGAAAGGTTTTCTAATACTTTTCTATTGTTTGCTTCTGTTCTTCACTGAAACCAATTTCTTTGAGTTTTATGACTTCTGACAGCAGTTGGATTTTCAACTTTGTTGTTATGTAATAATTTTGACTAGGGTATGGGGAATGGAATTCTCATAAAGGGAGTGGCCAAATGACAGATGTGGAAAATTTACCTGGTGAGGGATAATTAGTATAAATAACATAGTGATACCAACTCTTTTGATGGCATGTAATTTCTTTTCCTCTCCTTTTCCCCTTCTAGCCTCTTGCTCCCTACCCAAGTCATAATAGAACAACTTTTTAAATGTCAGTGTTCCCCATCCAGAGTTACTAAGGCAACTGAATAACCTGATTTAGGATCCTAGCAAGCTACAGAAAACAACTCCAGATTTTTAAAGTGTGTGTATGGTTGTTTTTTTTCTTTTTTAAACTTGTCCACAGTTGTCTTCTGGCTCCATTGGGGTGATGGGCTCTGGGGCGGCAGGGGGAAATAGGACAATTAAATGCTCTCTTTGTTTGAGTTGGCCTTTAAAAAAAGCCAGAGGCGGAGTGCATCAGAGGACAGATGAGATAATGACATCCTTAAAAGCTGTAAAACTGATAAAATGCTCAGAGGCATCAAGTGGGGTTATATAAAGTAATGATTTTTTTTTCTTTTGTCATGCTGGATACTCGTTTGAAAACTGTTTACAGTCATTTCAGCTTAAATTGTGGTAAAGATAATAAAGGAAATGAACCATAAAGTAAGTGAGATCAAATAATTATATGTGACCCAGGGTGACTAATGTTCTGTTGTAATACTATGAAAAACACTAATACTGTAATACTAAAAAGTCTATAACATTTTGAAGTATGAATGTTTTAGTGAAAGAGAATATGAAAAGTCTTTGGATGAAAAGGGACATGGATGTACTGTATTTACAGTGCATTAATATATGTATACAGTGTCTGACATGCAGTGACAGTCTATGCATAAATATGTTCTATGCTCATTAATATCCAATCACATGTTCTTTTGTAAATGGTTTCACAAACAATTTTGAAATAATGTAGTTTCTAAGACGGGATTCAGTGCTTCCTTTTAGGAAAGTAGATGAACATACAGCATTTTGATACTGTTAGTGTTGTGTGTGTTGTTCAACTTGCACTTGAGCTTCATGCTGTAGATACTCACTGTTAATTGAAAGACTTGGTAAGAATGAAATAGGTATTTGAGTAGTTAACACGAATAAAAAGTTATAAAGGATAACAATTCTAGACTTAGAAAGCAGGATAGGGTGGAAAGATGACTGAGCTTTCCTTGTTGTGGTTCTGCCTAGTAAATAACATAGTATTAAGAGTGTTATATCCTCTAACAGAACTAAGCAGTTTTCTTGACATCAGGCTGTGATTATATACATAGTCTATGATTATCATCACCTACTGTTTAGTGTGTAACAGGAGGGGTAAGTTTGGCCTTTGTTGTTTTCTGAAATGTATGCTAGGCTGGAAAAAGCAATTTTGATTTGAATGCCAGAATTATCTTGATTTAAGAACTAATGATGAAATTACACTGATCTTTCATTTGGACATTGGGGATGAAGCTGTCCTTTTGATGCAGCAGTTTTACAGAGCTTTAAGTGCAGAAACAGTTCTGGTTATTAAGGCAGGGTGTGCGTAGTCGCTAAGGGAATACAGAGCTTTAGCTGGAACTTAAGGGGTGAAAAAGAGTTTGTGATGTTTGGAAGAAGGGGCAGGCAGATCAGGAGGACTACGAGGATGTCATGAGGTTATGCAGGGAGAAAATTAAATAGGGCAAAGCCCAGCTAGAACTTGATCTGTCAGTTGCCTTTAAAGACAGTAAAAAATGGTTCTATCAATGATCATCAGTAACAAAAGGAGGGCTAAGGAGACATAGTGACAAACAATTAGGAGGAGGAGGCTGAGGTACTTAAAGCCTTCTTTGCCCCAGTTGTTCTCTGGGTATCAGAAGACGGGGGCGGGAGCAGAATGAAGCACCCGTCATCCAAAGGGAAATGATCAGGAACCTGCTACACTACTGTCCTGGGTTCAGCAGTAGCAGTCATTTTTCTCCTTCTTAGTAGCTGGTGCAAGCACTGTGTTTTTGAGTTTTGGC